>CAUYLG010033051.1:0-29833 GCA_963573385.1 Cacajao melanocephalus | reverse complement strand
TTTTACCATTATGTAATGTCCTTCTTTGTCTCTTTTGATCTTTGTTGGTTTGAAGTCTATTTTATCAGAGACAAGAATTGCAACTCCTGCTTTTTTTTGCTCTCCATTTGCTTGGTAAATCTTCCTCCATCCCTTTATTTTTAGCCTATGGGTATCCTTGCATGTGAGATGTGTTTGCTGGATACAGCACACAGATGGGTTTTGGCTTTTTATCCAGTTTGCCACTCTGTCTTTTGATTGGGGCATTTAGCCCATTTACATTTAGAGTTAATACTGTTATGTGTGAATTTGATCCTGCCATTTTGATGCTAGCTGATTGTTTTGCCCATTAGTTGATGCAGTTTCTTCATTGTGTTGATGCTCTTTACCATTTGGTATGTTTTTGGAGTGGCTGGTACTGGTTGTTTCTTTCTATGTTTAGTGCCTCTTTCAGGAGCTCTTGTAAAGCAGGCCTGGTGCTGATGAAATCTCTGAGTACTTGATTGTTTGTAAAGGATTTTATTTTTCCTTCACTTATGAAGCTTAGTTTGACTGGATATGAAATTCTGGGTCGAAAGTTCTTTTTCCTTAAGGATGTTGAATATTGGCCCCCACTCTCTTCTGGCTTGTAGGGTTTCTGCTGAGAGATCTGCTGTGAGTCTGATGGGCTTCCCTTTGTGGGTAACCCGACCTTTCTCTGTGGCTGCCCTTAGTATTTTCTCCTTAATTTCAACCCTAGTGAATCCAACGATTATGTGCCTTGGGGTTGCTCTTCTTGAGGAATATCTTTGTGGTGTTCACTGTATTTCCTGGACTTGACTCTTGGCCTGCGTTGCTAGGTTGGGGAAGTTTTCCTGGATAATATCCTGAAGAGTATTTTCCAGCTTGGATTCATTCTCCCCGTCACATTCAGGTACACCTGTCAAATGTAGATTAGGTCTTTTCACATAGTCCCATATTTCTTGATGACTTTGTTCATTCCTTGTTACCCTTTTTTCTCTGATCTTGCCTTCTCACTTTATTTCATATTCGACCTCTGATATCCTTTCTTCTGCTTGGTCAGTTTGGCTGTTGAAACTTGTGCATGCTCCATCAATTCACTTATATTCCTCTCTAAGTTGTTTATTCTTGTTAGCATTTCGTCAAATCTTTTTTCAAGGTTCTTAGTTTATTTGCAGTGGGTTAGAACATGTTCTTTTAGCTCAGAGAAATTTCTTATTACCCACCTTCTGATGCCTGATTCTGTCAATTCTTTGTGCTCATTCTCCATCCAGCCTTGTTCCCTTGCTGGTGAGGAGTTGTGATCCCTTATAGGAGTAGAGGCCTTCTGGTTTCGGGTGTGTTCATCCTTTTTGCCCTGGTTTCTTCCCATCTTTGTGGATTTATCTACCTGTCATCTTTGTAGTTGTTGACTTTCAGACTGGGTCTCTGAGTGGATCTCCAGTTTGTTGAAGATGAAGTTATTTCTTTCTGTTTCTTAATTTTCCTTCTAACATTCAGGCCCTTCTGCTGTAGGACTGCTGAGATCCTCTTCAGGCCCTGCTTGCCTGGGGATCACCTGCAGCTGCTGCAGAACAGTAAGGTTTGCTGCCAGTTTCTTCTTCTACTATCTTTGTCCCAGAAAGATACCCGCCAGATGTCAGTCTGAGCTCTCCTTTAGAGGTGACTCTTTGGATATATGGGAGTCAGGGAGCTGCTTGAGGAGACAGTCTGTCCTTTATAGGAGCTCACATGCTGAGCTGTGAGCTCTGTTGTTCATTCAGAGCTGCTGGGCAGGTAGGTTTAAGTGTGCCACAGCAGAACTCATAAACCCCCCTTTTTTCCCCCCAGGTGTTCTGTCCCAGGGATTTAGGGCTTTGTTTATGAGTTTCTGTTGTTCTGCTTCCTTTTGTCAGGGCTGCCCTGCCCTGCCAAGAGGCAGCCTAGTCACAGTCTGCCTCCAGAGGCTTTGCTGAGCAGCTGTGGGCTCTACCCAGCTGCCGTGTGAACTTCCCTGCAGTCCTGTTTATAAGGGTATAGTTAGAACTGCCTCGGCAATGGTGGCCCACCTCTATAATAGCAGACTCTCTCTGTAATGGTGGGCTGCCTAGACAATGGTGGGCTGCCTCAGCAATGGCGGACTGCCTCCGTAGTGGTGGACTGCCTTGGTAATGGCGGACGCTCCTCCCTCACAGAGCTGGACCGTCCCAGGTTCAGCTGTGCTTGCTGTGAAACTCTCAATGCAGAGCATTTCAGATTGCTGTTTTTCTGTGGGGATGGGACCAGCCTAGCCTGATCACCTGGTTCCCTGCCTCAGAGCGAATGGTCGGCTGTCTCCCAGGTGTTCCAGTCGTCTGTTGAAAAGGCACTGGGATCTGTGCGATTTCCCATATGGTGACCTACTGTGCCTGCGCCGGCTGTAACAGCCACACTGAGATTCGTGGTGCTTTTTTGCCCGGGACTCTCCTGGCCTGGCTCCCTGTTTCAGTCTCCTTTTCTATCAGATGAATGAGTGACTCTGTCTTCCTGGAGCTCCAATCTCCAGCTAAAACGGTGCCTAGAACCCATGTATTTTATACGGAGAACCACTGTGCCAGGGTGCTGGCCAAGACAGCCACACAGGCCGAAACAGCCACGCTGGAGACCCATGGGGCTCCTCCGCCTGGGAATCTCCCGGTCTGTGGGCCATAAAAATCCATCTGGAAATGCAGCTTCCACTCACCCTCCGTGCTTTCACTGGGAGCTGTAATCCTGAGCTGCTCCTAATCGGCCATCTTGGATCCATCCTGAAAATCTATTTTTACGTGACCATTTCCTTAACCACAGGATAGACATCCCTATAGTCAATAATAGCAGTGCTACAGGTAATTTGCACATGGTTGTCAATAAGACAATGGATTGTTTTCTATCTGAGCCTATCATGTTATTCTTCATTTTTAACTAATCTGAATATTATTTAATTTCAGGAATTTCCAGTTTAATTCCCAGGAAAGTAAATCTAATAAGGGTTACACAAAAACCAAAAGAAGAAGGCAACTTAGTTCTTTTTACCCCACAACTGAATACATAGATACAGACTGAATTTTTCTTAACTTTTTATCCATTAGCTCATTGTGGCTTTTCACAAGATCCAAGTTTACTGGCCTTTACATGTATCAAATATGCAATAAAGATTTTAAGATAAGGAAGTCACTGGTAGGGAATCTAAGACTTTTTACCTCATAAAAAATATCTCTACAAATGTATTCCCCTAGGGAAGTAATTTACAAAAATTAATAAGCTTCAGGATGTTTTTACCAAATGAGATCTCAAGTACAAATTCAATATGTAAAGCAAATACAGTAAAGTTGCTCTAATTGCTTCTTGTTTGCCCTACTCCACTCCTCTCTGAAGAAGTCATTCAGGCTTAGAAGAGGCCTTTTTGTACAGCGTAGAGTGAAACACCTCTGCTTTAACGTGAAACATTTGAATACCATAATACTACACTTCTAACTGGCAATGCTTTCATAGATATAAGACCTTAAGGCATCAGTGGTTATTGATGAAGGAAAGTAATAGTCCTTGAACTGATCATTAATTTCGTCAGAGAATTTGGGCAAAAGTACCATCTTTTCTCTGCCAAAACTTGTCCTAGGTCTTAACTTCTCTATTCCACTTTATATATGTCCCTTCATCTATAAATGAAGAAATTGGTATCAGAACACTTGTCTGTGAAACAGGACACATATCTGTATATAATCTACATGTAAAATACAAATAAGTAGTCTCTGACATCATTTATTATATTGTTATGCAAATGGAGAAACCGAAAGCAATAAATATTTTGTTCAAGGGAATTTGATAGAAATTAATTTTATTAATAGAAAGTATTTTTCCTACTCATAGTCCATTGTTCTGATATAAATTTCTTCATTAATTTGGTGTTATAACTGAATACTCACAAGCCTAAACAATTAATGGTTTTATTCTCTTTCTTGATATATAAAGATGATAAATGTATATATTTGTTATATCTTTGTTGCATATATTACATGTTATATAAAGCAATATATAATATGTATATATAAATATATACAGTTGACTTTTGAACAACATGAAAATTAGGGGTACAGTTTCCCAACATGGTAAAAAAAATCTACTTGTAACTTTTGGCTCCCCAAAACTTAAGTAATAATAGCCTACTGTTGACTGGAAGCCTTACCTATAACATACATAGTCAATTAACACATATTTTATGCATTCATGACATAACTAATTTTTTAGTTTTTTCATTGTTTCTAGGCTGCCCAGTTTGCAAAGGTTTTCAAATTGTTACTAATGTGCAAAAATTTTTCCAAAGTATTTATTGAAAAAAATCCTTGTATGAGTAGACTTGCACAGTTCAACCCATGTTGTTCAAGGGCAGACAGAGAAAGAGAAATAGAGAATAAATCTGGTAATTGTTTAAGCTTGTGAGTATCCAGTTATAACACTCGAATAAATTTACAAATTAAAAACAATGATTTAATATAATTACTGTTGTTTTCATGGTATGATATTCCTGTTTACAATGTGAACATGGTATTCCCTGTACAATGCAAGTTCTACTGTGTTTTACCTGCCTGTACATTATGTGCTAGTGGATGCCTCAGTATTCCTTCTGTTACTCTCCCTTTGCGCTGCGATAAAAATCTCCATTTGTGCAACATACCTTAATGACACTTGGCTTTCATTTAGTGATCATATATTATTTATACTTCTTTATTTTTCTGGGGCCATTAAAAACAAAGACTGATTGGTGACATTGCATTTATAACTAGCAACACAAACAATAGCAGTGATGTCACAAAACAGCGCTTGTTCAAGGCTAGTTATAAATAATATAAAATATGTTCCTTTGTTTTTTTTTCTAAAATTAAATTCTCCTAGAAAACTTTTGGAGCTGCAAAATTTATTTCCACAGCCAAGTTTGGGAATAACTGAGGTAAGCTGCCTGGGTAGTGTAATGTCCTCATTAGATCTCAAATGCTTTTGCTACTTTAGGGCACTGTATTTCTGAGCCAAAATATCAAGGTTCTAGCCCCCAGCTCAGTGGGTCTCCTTGAGGGATAAAATGAGTCATTGTTAGCCCTGTGTCAGAGATTAGGTTTTCCTCTGTTTCTTCATGGTATAAAATGAGAATAATACCTACTCCTAGGTTGTGATAAAGATGAAAGGAGAAAATGCATGTAAAAGTACATTATAAATGGTAAACTGCAATAAAATATAAGATATCCTTAGTGCCTAGTAGCTGATTACATTCAAAAGAGAGAACTTAAAGAGGTAAGTTTTAGTTTCAAAGACTATATATTGTAGAAACACTTTCAGCTCATTTTTGCCTATTTTTACCTAATGAAAACATGTTTACCTAAGTGTTGAATTAATGCTATAAAGAACATTAAAAAGTTTTTTTAACCAAAATTGTGTCTTGAAGTAGTTCCAAAAATTAGTTTAAATAAATTTATGAAAATTTATCTGTGCCTATGCAAACACCTACTTGTATTCCTTTTTTCAGAATGAAATTTAATCATATGCTTTTCAACTTAAAAAGACTTGAAACATAATTTGCTAGGACTACTGCATAGAAAAAGAATTTTTTTAAGTTTTCAAATAACTGTTAGTATACCAACAGATAAATCAGAGTCAGCATATATATTTTAAGAAACTTTCTGTAGCTAACATGTTTCTTTCACTAACCTTATTGCAAAGTTTTATTCTCTGTCTCAAGACTAGTCATTCTTACTCACTTTCAGATTCTGCCTTAATTATTGTAGGATTTCTTTAATAATAAGTTTTTCTCTGAAAATTACATGCATAAAATTTTGCATTTAAAAATAAATATTTAATTCTCCTACCTTGACTCTATGCCACACCAATTAATTAAAAATAGATTGACTATTATTTGCCCATATAGTAAATTAGGCTCAAATTCCAATAAAACTTTACTCCCTAGTCAGTGACTTTCAGGTCAAGTCCTATCCTTTTAGACTTTTTGCCAGCATGGAGGGTCATCATACTCTATTTAGAAAATGAATCATGATATCAAAAGTATTTCATTTAGTCTTCTGACTTAATATAATTTTTCAGAACAATATATTGCAGGTAATTTTTACTTGATTGTCTCAGGCCACACAGTTACAAATTATGTCAAATTTTATTTATAAAATAAGTGTTATCAATTTAAATATGCATTATATGGTATTTAAAAACTTTTAAGTAGAAATAGAATTTAAATGCTTCCTTGTAATTTGGAATGGAATGATGTCACATCGATATGAATTCCATTTACATTCTAATTATTTTAAGGAAGTAGAAGTATGGAAAATAAAAACAAATGCAATAGGGGAGATATTGTTTATGAGACAAACATTTGAAGAAGGAGAATTAGATACATGTCAGTAACTTGATGGAACTAGTAGGGAAATTGAAAGTATCTCCAGTCCCTTCATTAGATACTTTGCTTTAATTGGGTTAGGGAGTATCTGGCATATTGTGTTTAGCTCCAGGAATCATTTATTTTAATTATTTATTATTTTTATTTTTTTTCACTTTAAAAATTTTATTTTAAGTACATTCAGGGCTACATGTGCAGGTTACACAGATAAACTTGTGTTATAGGGGTTTGCTATACAGATTATTTTGGCACCAAAGTATTAAGCCTAGTCCCCATTAGTTATTTTTCCTGATCCTCTTCCTCTTCCCATCCTCCACCTCTGATAGGCCTCAGTGTCTGTTATTCCCCTCCTTGTGTACATGTTTTTTCATTATTTAACTCCCATTTATAAGGGAGAACATGTAATATTTAGTTTTCTGTTCCTACATTAATTTGCTAAAGATAACGGCCTCCAGCTCCATCCATGTTCCTGCAAAAGACATGATCTTATTCTTTTTATGGCTTCATAGTATTTCATGGTGTATACATACCACATTTTCTTTATCCAGTCTAACATTGAGGGACATTTAGGTTGATTCCACGTCTTTGCTATTGTGAATAGTGCTGCAATGAACATATGCATATATGTGTCTTTATGATAGAATGATTTCTGTTTCTTTGGGTATATACCCAGTAATGGAATTGCTGGGTCTACTGGCATTTCTGCTTTTGGATCTTGCAAGAATCACCAGTTTTCCCCAATGGTTGAACTAATTTACACTTCCACCAACAGTGTGTAAGTATTTCTTTTTCTCTGCAACTTTACCAGCATCTGTTGTTTATTGACTGCTATGAGATGGTATCTCACTGTGATTTTGATTGCATGTCTCTAATAATCAGTGATATTAACCTGTTTTCCATATGTGTGTTGGCCACATGTCTGTATTCTGTTGAAAATATTCATGTTCTTTGCCCACTTTTAAATCAGATTGTTTGTTCTGGTCTTATAAATTTGTTTAAGTTTCTTATAGATGCTGGATATTAGACCTTTGTCAGATGCATAGTTTGCAAAAATTTTCTCCCATTCTGTAGGTTATCTGTTTACTCTGCTTATTTTTTTATTATTATTTGTTTTGTTTTGTTTTACTGTGGAGAAGCTCTTTAGTTTAATTAGATCCCATTTGTCAGTTTTTGCTCTTGTTGCAATTGCATTTGGTGTCCTTGTCATGAAATATTTGCCTGTTTCTATGTCCAGGATGGTATTGCCTAAGTGTCTTCCAGCGTTTATAGTTTGGGGTTTTACATTTAAGTCTTTAATCCAGCTTGACTTGAATTTTGCATATGCTACAAGAAAGGGGTCTAGTTTCAATCTTCTACATTTTCCTAGCCAGTTTTCCCAGCACCATTTATTCAACAGAGAGTCTTTTCCTAATTGCTTGATTTTGTCAGTTTTGTTGAAGTCTAAATTGTTGTAGCTGTGTGGCCTTATTTCTGGGCTCTCTATTCTGTTCCACTGATCTATGTCTCTGTTTTTGTACCACTACCATGCTGTCTCAGTTACTGTAGACCTGTAGTATAGTTTGAAGTAGGATAATGTGATGCCTCCAGCTTTGTTTATTTATTATTATTATTATTATTTTTTGCTTATGATTGCCTTGACACTATGGGCTTTTTTTGGGTTCCATATGAATTTTAAAATAGGTTTTTTTCTAGTTCTGTGAAGAATATCATTGGTAGTTTGATAAAAAGAACCTTGAATCTATAAATTGTTTTTTGGGCAGTATCGCCATTTTAACAATGCTGATTTTATGCATGAGCACAAAATATTTTTTCATGTGTTTGTGTCATCTCTGATATCTTTAAGCAGTGGTTTGTAGTTCTCTCTGTAGAGGTCTTTCACATGCCTGGTTAGCTGTATTCCTAGATATTTTATTCATTTTGTGGTTATTGTGAATAGGACTGCACTCATGATTTGGCTCTTGGCTTGACTGTTGTTTGTGTATAGAAATGCTAATGATTTTTATATATTGATTTTGTTTCCTGAGACTTTCATGAAGTTGTTTATCAGTTTAAGAAGCTTTGAGGCTGAGAATATGAGGTTTCCTAGATAAAGAATTATGTCATCTTCAAATAGGAATATTTTGACATACTCTCGTCCTATTTGGATGCCTTTTATTTCTTTATCTTGCTGGATTGCTCTGGCCAGGACTTCCAGTCCATGTTGAATAGGAGTGGTAAGAGAGGGAATCCTTGTCTTATTTGGTTTTCAAGAGGAATGCTTCTAGTTTTTGCCATTTGGTATAATGTTGGCTGTGGGTTTGTCCTATATGGCTCTTATTATTTTGAGGTATGTTTCTTCAATACCTAGTTTATTGAGAGTTTTTAACATAAAGGGGCTTGAGCTTCACTGAAAGCCTTTTCTGCATGCATTGAGATAATCATGTGATTTTTGTCTTTAGTTCTGTTTATGTGATGAATCTTATTTATTGATTTGTGTATGTTGAACCAACCTTGTATCCCGGGCGTGAAGCCTACTTGATCATGTTGGATAAGCTTTTTGATGTTCTCCTGGGTTCAGTTTGCCAGTATTTTGTTGAGAATTTTTACATCAATATTCATCAGGGATATTGGCCTGAAGTTTTCTTTTTTTGTTGTGTCTCTACCAGGTTTTGATATTAGGATGATGCTGGCCTGATCCAATGAGTTAGAGAAAAGTCCCTCCTTTTCAGTTGTTTGGAATAGTTTCAGTAGAAATGGTACCAGCTCTTCTTTGTATATCTGGTAGTATTCGGCTATGAGTTCACCTGGTCCTGGGCTATTTTTGATTGGTAGATTATTGCTGATTAAATGTTGTGGGTCTGTTTGGGGATTCAATTTCTTCCTGTTGTGGTCTGTATGCGTCCAGGAGTTTATCCATTTTTTCTAGATTAAAAAATTTTTTTTTTTATTCAGCTACTTTATTGATAGGAGAATTTAGTCTATTTACATTCAGTGGTGATATTGATAAGTACATACTCCTGCTATTTTGTTATTTGTTTTCTGGTTGTTTTTTGGTTTTCTCTTCTTTCTTTCTCACCTTCTGGTCTTCCTCTAGTGAAGATAATTTTCTTTGGTGATACAATTGTGTTTCTTGCTTTTTAGTTTTTGTTTGTCCATCATGTTTCTTTTTGTTTGGAGATACTGTAAGACTTACAAATAGGCGGTTCCCAGCGAGAGTGATGCAGAAGGTGAGGGATGTCCACATTTCCAACCAAGGTACCAGGTTCATCTCAATGGGACTGGTTAGACATTGGGTGTAGCCCAAGGAGGGCAAACCAAGGCAGGGTGGGGCATTGCCTCACCTGGGAAGTGCAAGAGGCTGGAGAATTCCCTCTCCTAGCCAAAGGACACCATTAGGGACTTTTCCAGACACTTCAGCACTCCAGTTCAGATACTACACTTTTCCCACAGTCTTTACAACCCACAGAGCTAGAGATTCTAACTGGCACCTACAACACCCATGCCCCAGGTTTCCGGCACAAAATGGGGTGGCTGTTTTAGCTGATGCCTGGAATGCCAGTGAGACAGAACCACTCATTCCCCTGAAAAAAAGAGGACTGAAGGCAGGGAGCCAAGTGATCTGGCTCAGTGGGTCCCATCCCCCTAAAGACCAGCAAGCTAAGATCCACTGTCTTGAAATTCTCGCAGCCAGCACAGCAGTCTAAACTTGATCTGGGACCTTCCAGAGCTCTGTGTGGGGAGGGGCATTTGCCATTATTGAGGCGGTTCTAACTTTGCCTGTGTAAACAGCAGCTGGGTAGAGCCTGCAGCAGCTCAGCAAGGCCTCTGCAGACAGACTGTGACTAGACTCCCTTCTTGCTGCACAGGGCCTCTCTGAAAAAAGTCAGCAGCCAGTCAGGGACTTATAAATAAAGCCTTACCTTCCCGGATCAGAGGACCTGGGAAAAGGGGCGGTTGTGAGTTCCACTTCAGCAGACTTCTACATCCCTGCCCAGCAGCTCTGAAGGGAGAAATGGAGCTCCCAGCACAGCACTTGAGCTCTGATAAGGGAGAGACTGGCTCCTCAAGTGGCTCCCTCACTCCCGCGTATCCTAACAGATACCTCATACAGGAGAGCTCTGGCTGACATCTGGTAGGTACCCTTCTGGGACGAAGCTACAAGAGGAAGAAACAGGCCGCAATCTTTGCTCTTCTGCAGCCCCCGTGGGTGGTTCCCAGGCAAGCAGAGTCTGGAGTGGACCTCCAGAAGTCCTGCAGCAGAGGGGCCTGTTAGAAGGAAGCTAAAAAACAGAAAGAAATAGCTTTAACATCAACAGAAAGGATGTACACTCAGACTCCATCTGAAAGTCACCAAATTCAAAGACTAAACAGATAAATCCATGAAAATGGGAAGAAACCAGCATTAAAAGGCTGAAATTGCCAAAAATCAGAATGCCTCTTCTTCTCCAAGGAGTCACAACTCCTCACCGGCAAGGGAACAAAACTGGATGGAGAATGAGTTTGACGAATGGACAGAAACAGGCTTCAGAAGGTGGGTAATAACAAACTTCTCTGAGCTAAAAGAACATATGCTAACCCAATGCAAAGAAACTAAGAACCTTGAAAAAAGGTTAGACAAAATGCTAACTAGAATAACCAGCTTAGAGAAGAACATAAACAACTTGATGGAGCTGAAAAACACAGCACAAGAACTTCATGAGCCATATACAAGTTTCAGCAGCCAAATCGATCAAGCAGAAGAAAAGATATCAGAGATAGAAGATCAAATAAATAAAACAAAATGAGAAGGCAAGATTAGAGAAAAAAAAGAGTGAAAAAAATTGAACAAAGCCTCCAAGAACTATGGGATTATGTGAAAAGACCTAATCTATGTTTGATTGGTATACCTGAATGTGACAGGGAGAATGAAACCAAGCTGGAAAACAGTCTTCAGGATATTATCCAGGAGAACTTTCCCAACCTAGCAAGGCAGGCCAACATTCAAATTCATGAAATACAGAGAACACCACAAAGATATTCCTCAAGAAGAGCAACCCCAAGGCACATAATCCTCAGATTCACCAGGGTTGAAACAAAGGAAAAATTGCTAAGTGCAGCCAGAGAGAAATGTCTGGTTATCCACAAAGGGAAACCCATCAGACTCACAGCAGATCTCTCAGCAGAAACCCTACAAGCCAGAAGAGAATGGGGGCCAATATTCAACATAGTTGAAAAGAATTTTCAACACAGAATTTCATATCTAGCCAAAATAAGCTTCATAAGTGAAGGAGAAAGTAGGCAAAGGGTATGAACGGACACTTCAAAAGAAGACATTTATGCAGCCAACAAAAATATGAAAGAAAGCTCATCGTCACTGATCATTAAGAAATGTATATAAAAACCACATTGAGATATTATCTCACGCCAGTTAGAATGGCAATTCTTAAAAAATATGGGGACAACAGATGCTGGAGAGGATATGGAGAAATAGGAATGCTGTTACCCTGTTGATGGTAGCATAAATTAGTTCAACCACTGTGGAAGACAGTGTGTTGACTCTTCAAGGATCTAGAAATAGAAATACCATTTGACCCAGCAATCCCATTATTGGGTATATTCCCAAAGGATTATAAATTGTTGTATTATAAAGACACATGCACACATATGTTCACTGTGGCATTGTTTACAATAGCAAAGATTTGGAACCAACCCTAATGCCCATCAATTATAGACTGGATAAAGAAAATGTGGCACATATACACCATGGAATACTATGCAGCCATAAAAAAAGATGAGTTCATGTTCTTTGCAGAGACATGGATGAAGCTGGAAACCATCATTCTCAGCAAACTGACACAAGAACGGAAAACCAAACACTGCATGTTCTCACTCATAAGTGGGTGTTGAACAATGAGAGCACGAGGGGAACATCACACACTGAGGCCTGTTGAGGGTGGGGGATTTGGGGAGGGATAGCAGGGGTGTGGCATTGGGGAGGGATAACATTAGGAGAAATACCTAATGTAGATGACTGGGGGATAGATGCAGCAAACCACCATGGCATATGTATACCTATATAATAATCCTGCACAATCTGCACTTAAAGTATAATAATGAAACTTAAAGTATAATGATATAAATATAATACTTAAAGTATAATAACAAAAAAAGACTTACAAATATTATCTTATAATCTATTATTTTAACCTGATGACAACTTAATACTATTTGCCTAAACAAAGAAGCAAAAAGAAAACTAATAAAAACTCTATGCCTTAATTTTATCCCCCACTTTTTAACTTTTTGTTATTTCTATGTCTATCTTATTGCAGTTACTTTTTCTTCAGAAGTTGTAGTTATTATTTTTGATTGGTTCATCATTTAGTCTTTCTACTTTGGATAAGAGTAGTTTATACATCATTATTATAGTTTTATAATATTTACGCTTTTCTGTGTATCTACTATTACCAGTGTTTATTGCCTTCATTACAAAACTCATTAATGTCCTCTTCTTTTCAATTGAAGTACTACCTTTAGTATTTCTTGTAGAACAGGTCTAGTGTTGATAAAATCCCTCAGCTTTTGTTTGTCTGTGAAAGTCTTTATTTCTCATTAATATTTGAAGGATATTTTTGTGGGAGATACTATTCTAAGTTAAAAGTCTTGTTACTCCAGCACTTGAAATATGTCATGTCACTCTCTCCCGGCCTGTACGGTTTCCACTAAAAAGTCTGTGCCAGACATATTGGAGCACCATTGTATTTTTTTTTCTCTCTTGCTGCTTTTAGGATCATTTCTTTATCTTTGACCTTTGGAAGTCTGATTATTAAAGGCCCTGAGGTAGCCTTCTTTGGGTTAAATCTGCTCGGTGTTCTATAACTTTCTTGAACATAGATATTGATCTCTTTCTCTAGGTTTGGGAAATTCTCTGTTATTATCCCTTTGAATAAACTTTCTAACCTTATCTCTTTCTCTGCCTCCTTTTTAAGACCAATCACTCTTATATTTGCCCTTTTGAAGCTGTTTTCTAGATCTCATAGATATGATTCATTGTTTTTTATTCTTTTTTCTTTTATTTCTTCTGACCATGTATTTTCAAATCACCACTGGATTGGTGATTCCCCTCTGACGAGTGCTGATTTAAATGCTTCTTCCACGGGCAGGTATCTGCTGAGTTTGGTCTACCTTTCCTCTCTCCAAGCTCACTGTCTTCTGTTTGATCAGTTCTGCTGTTAAAAGTCTTTGATTCATTCTTCAGTATGCCAATTGCATTTTTTAGCTCCATAATTTCTGCTTGATTCTTTTTAATTATGTTAATCTCTTTATTAAAATTTATCTGATAGGATTCTGAATTCCTTCAGTGTGTTATCTTACATTTCTTTGTGCTTCCTCAACATTGTCTGAATTCATTGAAAGGTCACACCTCTCTGCTTCTCCAGGATTGGTCCCTGTATCTTATTTAGTTTAAATATTTGGTGAGGTCATGTTTTCCTGGATGGTGTTGATGCTAGCAAATGTTCTTCAGTGTCGGGTCATCGAACTAGATATTTATTGCAGTCTTCACTGTTTGGACTTATTTGTAGCTGTCCTTCTTGGGAAAGCTTTCCAGATATTTGAAAGGACTTGTGTGTTGTGGTCCAATGGTTTTGTAAAAGATCTCAATGGTTTTGGATGAGATCTGGTAGTTCACCTTCATGATTTTCAGCAAGATCTGGAAGAATTCTCAAGATTACCAGGCAGAAGCATTTGTTCTCTTCCCTTATTTTCTCCCAAACATACAGAGTCTCCCTCTCTGTTTTGAGCCGCCTAAATTTGGGGGTAGATTCACACAAGCTCCCCTGTGGGCACCACCACTATGACTGTACTAGGCTAGACCTGGAGCCAGCACAGCTCTGGGTCTTGCCCAAGCCCTGCTGTAACCATTCCCTGAATACTGCTTATGTTTACTCAAGGCTATGGGGCCCTACAATCAGCAGGTGGCAAAGCCACCTAGGCCTGTCTTCATCCCTTCAGGATAGTGAGTTTCCCCAGGCCCTGTGTGTGTCCAGAGTGCCTTCCTGGAGTCAGGGGCTAGAGTTAAAAACCTCAGGAGTCTACCTGGTCTTCTCTTGTATTGCAGAAGATCTTACACTCCACCACAAGATGTAATCCTTCCCACTCTTCTCCTTTACAAAGGCAAAGGAAACTCATCCCGTAGCCACCACCACTCCAGGCCACAAGGAATACTGCCAGACTACCTCCAATGTTTCCTTAAGACCGAAGGTCTCTTAAATCAGCTTGTCATGAATGCTTCCTGGCCTGGGACTCACCCTTCAGGGCAGTGGACTCCCTTCTGGTCCTGCACAGGTGTAGAAGTGCCATCCGTGAGTCAAGTCCTGGAACTGGGGACCCAAGAGCCTGCTTGGTGCTCTACCCCTCTGTGACTGCTCTGGTACAAGACAGAGTCCTCTTTACTTTTCTCTCTGCTTTTCTTAAGCAGAAGTTTTGCCCCATGGCCATCATAGCTGGTAATGTGCTGAGTGTCACCTGGAGCCAGCAAGTCTCAGAGGCTCACCCAAGGCACTTGATGTAGTACCTTGGTATTGCTGCTGCTTGTTCAGGACTCATGGACTCTTTAGTTAGCATGTGACAAACCCTGCCAGGATTGGGTTCTTTCCTTCAAAGTAGCAGCTTTACTTCTGTCCCAGGGTGTGTCTAGAATTGTCATCTGGGAGCCAGGGTCTGCAATGGGGGCCTCACAACTCTCATCAGTAGCCTATCCTGCTACGGCTGAGCTGGTGTCCTGGATGCAAGTCCTCCTCACTCTTTCCTCTCCTCTCCTCAAGGGGAAGGAAGAGGTCACTTTTGGAGCTCTGAGCTGTGCAGCCTGGGGTTAAGAGAGAGGTGATGCCAGCACTCCTTTGGCTGCCCCAGCTGGTGTCTCAGAATGTCATGTGCCAGCCCAGTCCACTGTCCCTGGGCCTAGTTTAGCCCTAGGACTCACCTAAGAGATGTAACTGTTATGGCCTTGACTGCCCTTCAGGTTTACTTAGAGACAGAGTGCTATAGCCCTCAGTAGCGAGGTTTGCAATCACTCAACTTTGGACTGCTGATTTCCCTCTAGTTAGGGCTGGTTGAAATACTCCTTCCATGGGTGGGCTTCTGCTGATTTTGATCCAGTTTTCTTTTGTGCTCTAACAGGATAGCACTGAGTTAAATGCCTCACAATTGCTGTGTTCTCCCGCCTCCAGTGCCCAGAGACTCTCTCTGTACCAGCCTGTGCTTTGGGGGATGGAGGAGGGGTGATGTCAGTGATTCAGGACTGTTACCTCTATCTCTTCAGTGCATCTTTCAGCAATATGAAGTGCAAACCAGGTGCTATGAGTAATCACCTGAGTTTTGGTTCTTATGAAGGTGTCTTCTCTGTGTAGATAGTTGTTAACTTGGTGTCTTTGCAGGGAATGGGATGGGGGACAATCAGTGGAGCTTTCTGTTTCATCATTTTGCTCCCATATGGTAAATGTTTTTAAAAGGAGATCCTTTACATATTTTCTGAATTGTCGCAGGACCTAATTCTATTCATAACATCACTCAATAGATGTACAAAAGAAAGAATAAATATTTGGGTTGTAATAAAATTGCTTTGGGTGAGTGTTGCTTGAGTGACTGACTGCAGGCTTTTGCCTGGCACAACATGGAATTTCAAAATGTTTAAAAAAATAAAAGAAATCTCCATTGATACTATCTCTGTTGGAGCTTCCTAACAAGTAGAAGAGGCCACACAGTTATGGCTGAATGTTCATGTTTCTACTTTGGAGTCAGAAGTCAAGGGAATAAATGAATGTTAGGTTGAAGTTAAGATTTTCTAGCCCTTTAGTAAGAACTGCTATTACTGATGTAAAGGTAGTGATAAAGCAATAAGCCAAACACAGAGACATGCGAGCCACAGTTATAAGAAAGGAAAGATTAAACAGAGAAATATGTTCTGAGAATTAGTACTGTCTACAGGGATAAATCTGATTTTTATTTGAAAGGAATTTTTTTTTCTTGTATTAAAGCTAGACCAGCTTTATATAAAGTGTCACGTAGAATAGCCACAATGATAATGATGATGAAATATGCAGGTGCTAGACTAGTTAGCAATTTTTCTCTATCTCCTTTTTAAATTTTTTTTTGGCCAACCAAACACAATTATTAAAACCAATATTGTTTAAAATGAATGTATACTACATACTCAAATTAGAACAAAATAAACTACATGCATATTATGGAACAGAATTTTTCTACAGCGTTTTAATATAGAATCCAAGAGGAAATTGAATGAGGATTATTTAGATGATTTTATGTTTCTCAAAATTCAGATACTTTAAAAATTTTACATACTTTTTATTTCTGTTATTTATTGGTTTTTGTTAAAGAAAAATCATTTCATGCTAGGAATAACAAACCAAAAAGTTCTGAAAATACAAAGCAAACTAAGTTAAGGTAAACATTCTAGAGTACCTAAAGAAGTCAAATCCAAGAGTACTAACATTAAAAATCCACCAAGAGTTTTTAAGTAATGGCAATGCATTGATTACATCTCAATTGTTTAAAGAAAAAAAAAAAGTCTGACTCCATGACTTTCAAATATACATTTTTCAGAGTAAAATAATCAAGTCAGACTTCTAGAGGAAGAGAAAATGTGTTTATTACTTATGGGACTATAATCCATATCTCTATAGAATTAAATTAGATTTTTTATTTTTTGATGGGAAATATTCTATTACTTGATGAAGAATAAAATGGTTCTTTGAGTTGTATCATTTTTCCTTCAACAACCAATTCTGCATTATAACTTATTACTTTAACTGGATATATTTGTCATTAGTACTATTCAATTTTCCTCCCTTTCTCTAGTCTACTAGGCACAACAGTGCTTCCTCACACTCTGGAAGTTAGGTATGGCTATAAGGCTGAGACTAGAGTGAAGGGAAAGAGATCGTAATTTCTGGTGCAAAATTTAAGGAGGTGCCAAAAAACAGTAATCAAAAAAAATTTTTCAATGCCATATTTTAAAGAATCAAAATTAATGTAAAAATTCCAGTGTGATCAGAATATCTAAATGTTAGTAAACGTATGATGAATAATACTGAGTTTTCTCTTTGTCTTAGGCTGTAATGTGGCACAGTTGGCTCTGTACTGATCAATGATTCAGTGGTATCTAATCATAATACACGAATTTAAAACCATGCCCCTGGGAGGAATCAATTATTAGACAAACACATGTAACAAAAATTGTTAAAATAATAGAATCACGCTATCAAACAAATGTATTCAAACAACATCTTTTTTTTGAGATGGAGTCTTACTCTGCCGCCTAGGCTGGAGTGCAGTAGCCTGATCTCAGCTCACTGCAACCTCCACCTCCTGTGTTGATGATCATGCATTTCTCTTGCCTCAGCCTCCCAGGCAGCTGGGATTACAGGTGACCACCACCATGCCCAGCTAATTTTTGTGTTTTTAGTAGAAACAGGATTTCACCATTTTGGCCAGGCTGGTCTCAAGCTCCTGATGTCAAGTGATCCACCTGCATTGAACTCCCAAAGTGTTGGGATTACAGGCGTAAGCCACTGTGTCTGGCCAGTGATTCTATTGAATAGTAATTCAATGGGTTGACGATTTAATGGATCACTATATTACTGCTGTATCTTTATGTAATTATAGTTTTACAAAGATAGATAGTTTTATGAAAAAAATATGTTTAAAGAGCAAGAAACTCTTCTCACATACAGATCTAGTCAGAAAGTTATTTATTTAGACTTTGTTGATTTATTTAATGAGTTGGTAATTGAGCATCTCATGTTTAATTGAAAGTTTTCTAAATAAATAATGGGAGCGCAAGAAAAGTCCTTGTCATTAAAACGCTTACAATCTTACTTAAAAAAACTGATATCCTCAGCAAACTATCCCCAAAAGATTGAGTTATCAGAATTTCAGTCAGTTGTTTGGGACTTAAAGTACGTTTTCCTCAAGAAACACAATTAGAAAAATAGTTGGTTTCTGAAGCTTTATTTTAAATCCTACTGAACCAAAGCAGTCTACTGGAGAAATTATTAGTGCACACTCACATTTGATTTCTCTCTCTCTCTCTCTCTCTCTCACACACACACACAGGAAGACTAGATACGTTGTCTCTCTTCTAACAATGTGAGATCATCTGACAAGTTCAGATCATTGGAATGTGAGAGAGTGATGTATGAAGAACAGTAGGACCTCATGTAGAGTACACTTACCATCTGTATTATCTGGAAGAAAGAGATTTCTCTGATAAGAAATTGAGTGGGCACAAAAAGACTTAAAAGCACTATAGAAAATTGTTGTTGGTTAAAATTACCAATAACAGCTTTTAGAGCTTGGGTGATAAGATGGTGCCTACAGCCCACACAGAGGCAGACTGGAACTCAGGAAGCAAGTAACTCAGACAAGTTGCCTACAAAGTTATATGTATTTTGAATACTGATTTCACTGTTTCAAGACTGAATTTAAAAATATGGCAAAACCAACATCTCTAAGGAGCAAATTTGTTGAGAAGCATCAGAAGTATGTGCTATGAAAATCTTACTATGTTTATATGTTTTCTAATTACTAAGTTTATCTTTTTTAAAAAGTTAGCAGCTAGTTAAAGGTTTTAAGGGTTCTAATCTAGTTTACCTGTCCTACATGAAATCAGAGGGGGAACGTATGCTAATGTTTAGGCCATAGTGTTAAAAGGAAAACAGTATATGCCTGTGTGTGGTAAGAATTTTGTTGCCTCTGGTAACTGAAGCAAGGGAAGAGATCCTTGGGGATACCATTAGAAGACTCTCCTTTGAGAGAAAAATCTTTAAGGCTCTGCATTCTATTTACTTAGAGTGAGCATATTTCCTGGTTGGACAATCCTGAATTTAAAAAAAAACGCGGAGTCAGAGCAGATTCTAATATTTTAACCCTAAATAGCAAGAAAAATAACATCCTTCACAGGAATAGAAGATTGGAGAACATTAGGTGGAAGCTGGAAAGTTCTGATTTGGATTTATGGAGTTGGAAATGATGGGATGGCAGAATAACTTATTAAGTACTGATGATGTGCCAGGTTTGCCTGTGCTCTGTGGCCAGACTTCCTTAGCAAATTCTGGGTTAAAGAATAGGAATCATGTTTAAGTAACTACGGTATTTAATAACATGTGCAATGTTCCATGGTGGCAGAGAGGAGAAAATAGATAACTTAGAGGCTCTTATATGCTTCACTGAGGATATAATATTTGAGTCTTATCTAAAATGATGAGCATGAACTTGCCAGATAAACTGGAAAAGAAGGGGTAAAGGCAAAGATAACCACAGAGAGGAAACAGCTAGGCTCTAACTGTATGAAATCACATAATATATTTGGCTCACTAAAAGTAATACATGGGGTGAGAAGAAAGGGCATAATAAAAGGTGACTTCGGAGAACATGGCTTGCAGCATCATAAAGAATAGGCCATGAAATGAAGTTTAGATGTTATTTTGTAAGTATGTGAAGCCATCACAAGTTTGTTTGTTTGTTTGTTTTTGTTTTAGACATGGTTTTGCTCTATTGCCCAGGCTGGAGTACTGTGGCTCAGTCACAGCTCACTGGAGCCTTGACTTCCCAGGCTCCAGCAGTTCTCCCCCACCAGCTTCCCGAGTAGCTGGGACTATAGACTTGCACCACTGGCCTGGCTTTTTTTATTTATTTTTTTTTATTTTTAATTTTTTTGTAGAAACAGGGTTTCATCAAGTTGCCCAGGCTGGTCTTGAATTTCTGGGCTCAAGTGATCCTCCTGCCTCAGCCTCCCAAAATGCTGGGATTATGTAATTATTATGTAATTATTTATGTAGGCATCAGCCCCTGTGCTCTGCCCCAGCATTCCAAGTTTTTAGGAAGAGGAGTAATTGATCAAATTCATACTTTAGAAAGATTAATATCACAAAGTAGTATGACAAATGGATTATATAAGGACGGTATGTGATGTACAGAGAAGATTTATGAGGCCTTTAAGATATTTCAGGTGAAAAATGATGAGAACCTAAAAAGTATCAGTGAGCATAAAAAGGAGAGAATGAATGCCAAACTTACTTGCAATATAAAGCCAATCTATTTTGATGACATCATAGATGTAGTGTTCAACAACTGGATATGGTTTAGGCTGGATTGAGATGGGAATGGAATGATGCAGTTATCGAGGCAAAGGAAAATCTCTAATATGACAGAGTTCTAACCTGACAGTCATTCTTTTTCACTAGTCACTATAGGGTCAAGTGGAGCGCCTACTGATCCATAAAATGTGCTAATTGTTACCACCGACTACAGTTAACTTGAATTCCATGTATCTAGTCTGCCTGCACTCAACAATTACAAGAGTTTCTTGGAGCTTCAGAACTGATAGGGAACAGGTTAGTTTTGTTGTAATTAATAAATGTACCGGAAAGCCCAAGAGATCTGAACAAAAAGCCCCCTGTTTGAAAGAACACAGGGTTTTCCCTTTATTCCATGCTTCTAAAACTAATTACAGTGGCACTAATCTAGTGTTGCTGTGGAGAAATTAGGGTCTATCTTTATTGTTCCATTTTGTTTCAAAACATGCACCTGAGAGGCACAGATCTTTTTCCGGCGTGTGGTTGCCAAGGGACTAAGACCTGTCTAGCTTATCCTAGTTATTTCTCTTATATTTTCTTTGCATTATTCAGATTTTAAGTGATGATCTCATCTTACTTTTCCAAAAAAAAAAAGAGAGAGAATTTATTAGATCCACAAAAATTGGGTAAAATAGTAATAAAATACCCATGCATTATGACAATAAAACTCTATTATAGTTCTTCTTATTTAATAGATTAATGGGCTTGTTCTTCTTAGACACTTTTTTGAGAAAATATTTTGTTCATGTGAAATCCTAGTTTTATTTTTGGTAACATAGCTTTAAACAGGGTATCTATAGATTTGTTGATGCCAATGGAATAAAACTTCAAATCTGATAACCCAGAATAAAATTTCCACAAAATTTGCTTTATATGTCCAATAATAAGAGATCAGAAGTCCTGATACTCATGAACACTTTGACCTGGGAAAACCTGTGGACTACTTTCCACAAGTTAGAGATTTCTTATCAGGCTCCACAGATACTATAGGCTGGGTCTGCAACCAAAAAGAGCATTCAAAGTTTTGGGAAAGAATAGAGAGAATAGTAGTTGGTAAGAGATCATGGAATTAACACAAGGAGGTGAAAAGTAAAAAGGATCACGGTAATAGAAGGAGGTAAAAAGTAAAAAATGGTGTCACAAATGAGGAAGAGAGATATCAAGAAGGTGGTGAAGTTTATTATAGTTTCAGGCTGAAAACAATAAAGAGGGTCAGAATTCACACTCTAAATAAATTTCAAATAGCCATTCTCCCATTACATTCATGCTAGTTTTTGTACAAACCTAGTTTTCATAATTATGTTAGACTTTTTGTTGAGTGGGGCCAAACTGTAATGTGTGCCAGTAAAAAATGCTGGAGCAGATATTCATGGAGAGGATAGTATTCCTTTAAAATTCAACAAATTGTGTGTGCCTCTTAGAGTAAAACAGTATGTTTAGTTATGTTTTACACATTGAAGAGTTTTTTGCCTTTTTTTATTATGATTATTATTGAGACAGAGTTTTGTTCTTGTTGCTCAGGTTGGAGTTCAGTGGCACAATCTCAGCTCACTGCAACCTCTGCCTCCTGGGTTCAAGCCATTATCCTGCCTCAGCCTCCTGAATAGCTGGGATTACAGGCATGCGCCACCACACCTGGCTAATTTTGTATTTTTAGTAGAGATGCGGGTTCTCCATATTGGTCAGGCTCGGCTTGAACTCCTGACCTCAGGTGATCCATGCTCCTCAGCCTCCCAAATTGCTGGGATTACAGGTGTGAGCCACTGTGCCTGGCTTTTTTTTGGCTTCAATAGCAATTTTATTACATTATTGATTAGGCATTTATTGGTGCTCTTTTACGTAATTCTCATTCTGCTCTCCTTTATCCTTCTTCTGTTCTTTCTCCTTTTTCCTCACCTTCTTCTGTTACTCATATCTCCTAAAAGTCATCTGAAAACAAATTAGACTTGGGAAATTCACCATAATGCTTTGGGAAGATTGCCACAGAAATCCACTCCTCAGACATTTCAACAAGTTGGCTTTATCACATACCATTTAGCCGCAGTTTTTAAAATTTGTTCATTTATTTTGGATGGATAATAAATGTACATAGTTTTGGGGTAGACATATTGGGTTTTAGGTGTCTGTAAAATATGGGTGGAAATATCTGACAGACAGTGGTAGAAAGTTCTGAGGCTTAAGAGAAACAAAGACTAAGAAGAACAGGGTAAAAATGTTGCTGTTCAAATCAAGGAAGAAAAGCATTTCTAGGATAATTGAGTACTCAGCAGGTTAAACACCAAAAGGAGGTCCTTATCTCAACATCAGCCCATTGGCTGGTGGGCTTTTCCACCACTACCCAACTCAGAGCTTCTCTGCTCATTTTTTAAAGAGCTGACTCTTATATCTGTATCTTCAGACATTTGTTAATGCATAGCACTGTAAGTATATATCTAAAGATAATAACTATTTACATCATTCCCAAATATTGCCTGTTACTTGAATTCACTAATTACATGCCCGTATAAGAACAGTCAGTATACACTGTTAACAATGGTTGTAGGCATGAGGAAAGAGTTTAAAATTGGCTGGGTGCAGTGGCTCACACCTGTAATCCCAAAACACTTTGGGAGGCCAAGGTGGATGGATCACGAGGTCAGAACATCAAGACTATCCTGGCTAACACAGTGAAACCCCATCTCTACTAAAAATACAAAAAGCCGATTGTGGGGGCACACACCTGTAGTCCCAGCTACTCGGGAGGCTAAGGCAGGAGAGTTGCTTGAACCTGGGAGGTGGAGGTTGCAGTGAGCCGAGATCAAGCCACTGCACTCTAGGCTTGGAAACAGAACAAAACTCTGTCTCAAGAAAAAAAAAAAGAGTTTAACATTCTATTAGGTCTCGATGACCCATTTAATTTATTTGCAGAACTCATATTTATATTCTGATTATAATTCCAAGAATTGGCCTTTTCTTGATGGGGTAGAGATTATACTCATTATCCAAAAATGTGCCCTTTTAGTGAAGACAGAAAAGCTCTATCTGTGATGTAGTATATATATTTGATAACAGCTACCTTTATCTTAATCTTACCTGACTAACCTACTGCATTTGGCACTGTGGAAATTTTCTATTTCTTGCATCTCCCTTGTAAATTTATTCTTCTCTTTCAGCCATAAAATATCTTAGTTCCTCAAGCTTTAATCATGCTTCTTCTTCCTTTACTTCCCTATACTCTTTCTCCCAGGCAATATGAGACAAGCACAGGGCATGGTAGCACTAATGACTACCACTGTAATCTAGAAAAATCACCTAGTCTACATTTTCACTGTCAAAATCAAATTAATGTGCCCCACAGTAAATCCATGGTATACACCTTTCTGGGCAGGTCTGACCTGGTCTTGGTCATGAAGCTGAAGTCTGGATGAGTAATGACATGAGGTCCTGTGTATATCAAAGAAAGCTTACTTGTTTATATACCTATTATTCAACAATTTATGAAAATTATGTATTAATTTCCAGCATAGTTACATGCATCTCATTAAGTGGCACCAGGATCCATGGAGTTACATCTAAGACACCTAAGCATCCTCAAAGCATCTCTTTTCCACAAAATTCATAACTAACCCATAACCATGACCTGTCATTTTTCTCCTTAATCATCTCTTTAATCCATTGATTATTATTTTTTGAATTGTCACTGGCATCGAAGTCCAAAACACAGCCAATTTTACCTGGACCATTGTAGTAGCTGTTTAACTAGTTTTCTGTCATTCATTCTGTCTTCCTCCAATTTATTTTACATACTACAATCAGAGTGATCTTTAAAAAGACAAATATGATAATGTCATCTCAACTGAAACTCTTCAGCAATCTCCCATTGCTTCTAGGGTTAAAAAAAGAAAATGGACTTAGCATTTAATTCTCCAACCTCATCTTGCAATATTCTATCCCTTCTCTCTGCACTCTAGCCATACCAGCTCCTTTAAGTTTCCTGAACTTGTCACATGGCTTTTGTACACATTGTCTACAAATGTATGTTTGTACATATGCAGACGTATATTGTCCATATGTATAAAATGTTAAACCTATAGTTCCACCTCCTCCCATTCCTCTCTGTGAGTGCCGTGGACTGCAACTGCCTCTAATTGGCTATCCTGGACTCTTCCCAAATAAGGTATCTTTTTACTTTCAATGAGTTTATCAAGACAGAACCCCATTGTAAGTCAAGAATATCTGTACTATATTCTAGAATTTACTATTTATATCTTCCTTATATTCACACAGAAAGATGCAAAACACAAAATTGATTACTGATTTTTAGCACATGATCCATAATGCTATCTTATGAAAAGAATTAAAAATGTAACTCATTCAAACTAAATTTGTTCAATAATAGCTTAACCATAATACATCTTAATTTACTATAATATAGGAACCCATAATTTATACACACTGAGGTAATTGCTACTGTTTCTCTATCCAAATCAATGAACAGTCCTCAACTGTTAGACCTGAGTCCTGGAAACTAATCAACTTGAGAATTACATGTTAATCTGTTTGTTTCTATGCTTTATTTGAATATCTGGTGCATATAAAGATGACATGTTTACAAATTTTCCCATTTGAGATATCAGTGACTAGAACTGTATTTTTTCTTTTATCTTATAGTCAAGCTTTGATCATTATTTTCTAAGTTCTTTACAACTCTTGTATTAGTTAACATAAAAAGAATTCAGTAAAATGCCTGAGACATTGAAGGTGCTCAATAAATGTTATTTATCCAACTAACCTTAGACACTATTTTAATTTACTTTAATGTTTTCTCAAATTTACACATTATCCTTATCTTATTAAAAATATAAAAATTCATAAGTGCCTTTATTTTCTTTTAACAATTTTTAAGTGTTTTTTTTTCTTTGAAGCAATCTATAGAGAAAAAGAACCTGCCAATTTTAATAACTCTGACAAAAATCTTAAGCCCTATCTTTAGGGGCCAAAAAAACAGTGGCAGAAGGAGACATGAAGTAAACAATGACAAAAATGCTACGACAAAAATATATCCTGTGACCAGAAAGATCAATGAAGTTTTCTTATTTAGGAGGGTTAGCAGAATGGTATTTATGTGATTTACAGGAAGACAAGAGGGGAGTAAAAAGAGATACCAGGAATATGCAGAAAGAATGTGATATATTCCAGAACATTTAGGCACCATGACCTAGATGGAGTTCAGAATGAAAGTCAGGGATAGGTGAGATGAGGCTGGATGGGCAGGCACATGCTGGATCAGGGAAGTCTGTGTATTTGACTTCACGGCAGAAAAACATTGAAGGATTTAAAGGATACAAGCAATGTGATGAGATCTGGCTTTTTGAAACCTCACGGTAGTTGCAGCAGCATGGTGCTTTCATTTAATAAGGCCTCTCCAAAGAGAAAATGAGGGTAGTTTAAGAGCTATATAATTTACAGTAAGCCATATGACAGCTATCACAAATACAGTGTATCAATTTACTGCTTTTTACAATGGAGGAAGAGAGCAAGCCTTGGATTACTGCACTAATGATAACTAACCTTTTCCCCCATAAATGCGAAGATTGCATAGAAAACAATTATATCAGGCTAATGCAATTTATTTCTATGATGTCATCTATCTGGGCTTCCGTAAGAATGGAGCCAGTTCCAGATAGAAATCAAAATAACAAGCTAGACTGATACAATCAAGAACACTCCACCACTGAGAGAAAGAACATGAAATTCAAGGAAGGGTTGATTACTTTTGTTTGGGAACAGAGGGTAGCAGGTGGATGATATGCCTATAGGTAGCGTTGTTTAGTATCTTTATTCATCTATGTCTGAGGCCTTACCTATTAGTTTTTCATATTATAAAAAGTTTGTTGAACTTGATTACTTGAAAAAGCAAACATATTTACATTTTTAATCTGTATTATATAGATGACAGAACAGTGTAAATAAATGAAAAGCAATTTATGAAGAAGAAGAAAACAAATTCTTAGTAAAGAAAAATTGTACCAGAAAAGTTGAATGTGTTCCTGGGGCCATGAAGATCCTCATGTATATAAATGCATTCATGAATTAAGTTATGCTGGTAGTTTAACATACATGCATTTTTCTGCAATGTGCAAATAAAAGTATGTAAGAAATTGAAATGCTTCCCCTTAAAGGAGTAGTTCATCCTACTCAAGGAAACAAATTTATTTTGACCTCATATTTCAATAATAATACTGTTATAAACCCTTACACTTACTAATTTAATCCTCACAATAACCCTGTAAAACAGGCACTACTGTGTCTCCTTTTAAAGATGATGAAGCTGTTGGCCGGGTGTGATGACTCACGCCTGTACTCCCAGCACGTTGGGAGGCCAAGGTGGGTGAATCATTTGAGGTCAGGAGGTCGAGACCAGCCTGGCCAACATGGTGAAACCCTGCCTCTACTAAAAGTAAAAAAATTAGCTGGACGTGTTAGGGAGCTCCTGCAATGCCAGCTACTCAAGAGGCTGAGGGAGGAGAATCGCTTGAACCTGGGAGGCAAAGGTTACTGTGAGCCAAGATTGCACCACTGCACTCCAGCCTGGCTGACACAGAGAGAATCTGTCTCAAAAAAAAAAAAAAAAAAAAAAAGATGAGGAAGCTAAGTAACTTACTATAGTCACTAGCAAATTGTGGAGTAATTTCAAGATCTAGAGAAAAAATTTTAGCAGATAAAGATTTAAGCTAAACTAAAGTTATTAGAAATAGGTCCTGGTCATTATTTATTAGCACTTTCGAATACTCACTATGAGAATACATGCTTTATAAAGCATGATCAAAATTTGATTTGATGTAATGCACACTAACATGTCAAACATATCAGAAATATTGTTTAACAGTGACCTAGTAAGGATGATTTTGACCCAAGTTATTTCAAGAGAAAACTGGAGAGACTATTTCTAGCAGAATATTTTTTATCCCCTGGAGACCTTTCCACATGCCAACTACCTGACAGATGATGACGAATGCATCATGACAAACTGACCTAAAGCTTTCAGTAAGATTCACAGTGTTATTCTTATTTGCATATACTTTTTAGCTACTGCATTGTAATTTAGAAAACAATCACTCCAGGGAGAAGCATGGTCTACTATTTAGTATATTGTATAACATTAAGATCCGCTGAAGTTTGCTGGTTCTTTGAAATAAAATGAATCTTTAGTGCTTGACATTATCCTGCATCATAAATTCCTAAGGAATGGAATAAGCTTGGATTGCCTTATCTTGAGAACTTGAAGTATTGACATTTGAAGAAGTCAAAATCCTTAGGGGGTATTTTATTATCACGGAGAAGGCTCCAGAAAATAGTACGTGGCTATCAGTTGTTCATTCTTATACCATTTTTATGGGAAATCTAGTGACCTGTATTTTTATTCTGTCTTTTCATTCAGTATTTATAGAAAGCAACTTCTTAAGATGAGAGGAAATCGAAATCTTCCATAAAACATTTTACCCATTTTGTCTTGTAAGATATAGTTCTTATATTTAAAAAGTTAATGAAATTAATATCAATTTAAATATTTTATTAAAAATGAGTAAATGTTGCTCAGGTAAGAATAAAGGAATTTGGAAAGAGAGGGAGAAGTTGAAGAGGACACTGTTTTTTGGTTTGGATAACTAGGTAGATACTGATGCCATTAAGAGAGAAAAGAAAACCTAGGGGAGAAAGCAGGCTTGGGGTGGGGTGGTGTGGAAAGATAGCAAAATCAGCAGTGCAGCTTTGAGCACATCCATTGAAATACAGTGTGTGCTGTGATGGCTAAGACTTCAGCACTGGAGCCATTTGGCTTTCACTGAAATCCTGGCCCACATTTTCTATTTGTGTGCCATAGAAAAAGTTATAAAGTGTTTCTATGCCTCAGTTGTGCCTCCTATAATATGGAGACAGTAATTATGTCTATCAGAGTTGTCAGAAATAAATTAGTAAATTCACTTAAAGTATATAACACAAATATTGGCTTAGATAAAGCACTTAAGAACATGAGTGGAAACAAAAGAATTTCTAAATTTGAGTTAAGAAGTAAAAAGAAAGTCAACATGGAAAATATAAACAACTGTAGTGATGTCAGGCAGTAAAATTGCCAGAGGAGACAGTGTCTCTCATCAGGCAAAATTTGCTTCAAAGGCCACTTTCAGAACTTACTTTATTTTTTTATTTTAAATGCTCATTAAATCAGATTGGGTAGCCACATCAGAAAGGATGGAAAGAGGTTACATGAAATTTTTATAAGCAAAAGCAAAAGCACTTAGAAACTTTTCGTAGAAAATAGAAAATCATGTGGTTCCATCCTTCAGGACAGTAAGCACAGCTCACTGCATTGTCAACGGGAAAGACAGTTTCTTCACCCTGAAAGTGAAGGAAAGGAAGACGGAACCCAGAGTTGAGCAGAGGAAAGAATGAACAGCCTATGGCAATGTGAGATTCTTGTGGAATTGATACCTGTGGTATAAAAATAGCTGCAAAGGGTTTTTTTTACCAGGTTAATTTGCAAGTCTGTAGAGCAGAACAAAAACCCATGAAGATTCCTGATGAGTCAAAGACAAAGTATTCTATTGGAATTTGGTAGCAGAACACTGGATTAGATTAAATATGCAGATTTTAATTTTGAGGTTAGCTAGAGCCTTCCATACCTCAATCTGTGCCTTTGTTTTAGCATTACCTAATTTTTAAGCATTACCTAAGTTTCAAGCATTACCTAAGTTTTAGCATTACCTAGTTTTTTTCCTGCTCCATGCAAACTGTTAGCTTTTACCTTAAATACTTATTTATTTATTTATTTACTGTACTTTAGGTTCTGGGGTACATGTGCAGATCATGCAGGATTGTTGCATAGGTACACACATGGCAATGTGGTTTGCTGCCTCCATCCCCCTGTCACCTACATCTGTCATTTCTCCCCATATTATCCCTCCCCAACCTCACCATCCCCCACTGTCCCTCCCTAACAGACACCAGTGTGTGATGCTTCCCTCCCTGTGTCCATGTGTTCTCATTGTTCAATACCCACCTATGAGTGAGAACATGTGGTGTTTGATTTTCTGTTCTTATGTCAGTTTGCTGAGAATGATGGTTTCCAGGTTCATCCATGTCCCTACAAAAAACACAAACTCATCGTTTTTTATGGCTGCATAGTATTCCATGGTGTATATGTGCCATATTTTCCTTGTCAAGTCTATCGTTGATGGGCATTTGGGTTGGTTCCAGGTCTTTGCTATTGTAAATAGTGCCACTATGAACATACGTGTGCATGTGTCTTTATAACAGAATGATTTATAACCCTTTGGGTATATACCCAGTAATGGGATTGCTGGGTAAAATA
>CAUYLG010033049.1:0-25958 GCA_963573385.1 Cacajao melanocephalus | reverse complement strand
ATGTGCTCACCAGTTACATACAGGATGGTAGGTAGACTGAGCAGCTGATAAATCTCAGGAGAGAGGGGGGAGGGGAGAGGAGGGGAGGGGAAGGGAGGGCAGGGGAGGGAACTCTCTTGAGTCTACTGTGAATAAAAACTTACTGTGTATGTTCAGGCGATGTTGGGAGGTCCCTTTTTTCGGGGCAAACCAAGTTCTCATTCCACAGATATTAATGGAAGGACTGCCCCAGCTAACAGGTAGATAACAGGTAACAGAGTTTGTGTTTCTACACTTTATATAACCCCAACCACCGGCACCTAAAAGGGACAAGCACTCAATAGAATGCTGTCCCCACCAGGCCATGGGCCCTCCAGTGCTCCCACCCCCAGCCCGCACTGGTGATGGACAGCCTCTCTCCCCTGGGAAAATCTGTATCTGTCCTGTTGACACACGTGAGAGTGAGCAGCGACCGTCTCTGTAGGACTGGCGTTGGGGTGTTGGAGACGGAGTCTCATTCTGTCACAGGCACCCCCAACAGCAGCACAGGAATATCTTTAAAACCTGTGACTGACCATACCTTTGATTTCAATTCAACCATCTTCCTCCAGGACTTTTGTGTGTGTGTGTGTGAGACAGAGTCTCCCTCTGTCACCCAGTCCGGAGTGCAGTGGCATGACCTCGGCTCACTGCAGCCTCCACTTGTCTCAAACTCCTGAGCGCAAGTGATCCACCTGCCTCAGTCTCCCAAAGTTCTGGGATTACAGGTGTGAGCCGTCACGCCCAACCCTTCAGGACATTTCTGCAGCCTCTGTAAGCTCACCACCATTCGGAACAGAGCTTGCTGAGTCCTTGTTTTCCCTTATGAAAGGCCTTCTTGGATTTCTCTCAGACTAGAAGACTAGGGGGAAACTGTCCCTCTTCCAGAGAGGCAGGCATTCTTTACCTGGACAATGACTCAATGTTGTTAGATTATGTTTTCCTTTTTCACCTTGGCTGCCAGGAAGCTCAGAAATAGCATTGACCTTTAATCCACGGTTCCCTCTCTCAATTTCATCTTTTGCTTCTAGCCGTCTTATTATACCTGTATCACATGTGTATCAAAAATGCTGGCAATAGGAAGACTACGTATTTCTAATAAGTATACAAAGAAAGATCCTTCGAGAAGCCCCTTCCTGTGACCTGAAGTCACCACATGGCCACCTTGTCACTCCAGAGAATCCATTATATCCTCCATTCAGCACTCCTGTCTTGCTCAAGCTGAGACTCCCCGTCCTTGGGGAGGACGTGGAGACATCGTGCCTGGCAGCGCACAGGTATCAGAAAATCATGCTTAAGTGCAGAGCGAGAGGAAATTTCCTTTCTAGGATGGCAGGGTTCAGCCTGCTGCGTGGCCGTGACTGTTCCTCTAAAACATGCTTCACAAGGTGATAGACTGCCCTGCCTCGGGTTCAAAAAATGAAGCAAATTTCGCTTTACTAATTTAGTCACATACAACAATAAATCCCAGAAATATGTCTTATGTATATTGTGCATTACCTCTTGCAGACAAATACAAAAACATGGTCAACATTTGCAATAAAATTATCATAGAAATGCCATCTCAAATCTTATTTTCTTTTTTCCAATGTGCATTTCACAAATAACTTGTATTAAAATTATGTTTTACAGAGTAGAAATAGACAACAAATACCCCTGGTAATTTAAATAGGCATTTGCATAACATGACTAGAGCACTTTAGAAGAACGCACAGCATCGGAAAATATGAGTTCAAAAACACTTAAATACAAGTGATTTTAATAAGTCTAATATGAAAAATGCCTTTTAGCTGTATTAATTAGTGAATTAAAATGTGTTGATCTTGGAATATTTTCCAGCTAACAGGTTTGGGGATTTGTGGAGGATTTTTTTTCTTTCCGTTTGTGAGAGTGTTTGCCATTTATTAAATACCACCATGGTGCTGTCTTAGAAGTGTCTCTGCAGGTATCTGAAGAAGATTGTGAAACCACGCTCAGGCCCAAGGCCAGAGAAATACAACTCCATGAGGGGACAGTGGATGGAATGTCCAGACTCCAGAGATCCTGGGCTCGACCCACTTAGGGGCACAGGGCCTGGACTTCCCAGCCTTGGTGGGGAGGGAAAGGTACATCCCCTAGAGCCCCGGATTGGGTCCCCTCCACATTCTGCCTGGCTCTGATGCTGAAGGTTTTACGGAATCGATTTTCCCCGCTGCATGCTCTGGAAGGATTTGCCCAACTATAAGAGTTAGCTGGTACATGTGGGCCCTGTGGATGGATAGCACTGTCATGACTTATGCTGTAAAACTCAATTTCCTGCCAGGCATCTTCGTGCATTGTTTTTATATTTTTTTGTCTTTATTTTTTATTAAAAATTTTTTTGAGCCTCGGTGTGGTGGCTCACACCTGTAATCTCAGCACTTTGGGAGGCTGAGGCGGGTGGATCACCTGAGGTCAGGAGTTCAAGACCAGCCTGGCCAACATAATGAAACCCGGTCTCTACCAAAAAATACAAAAATTAGCTGGGTGTGGTAGCATGCACCTGTAGTCCCAGCTACTCAGGAGGCTGAGGCAGGAGAATTGCTTGAACCAGGAAGACAGAGGTTGCAGTGAGCCAAGATTGTGCCACTGCACTCCAGCCTGGGAGACAGAGTGAGACTCTGTCTCAAAAAAAAAATAGATAAATAAAAATTCGAGACAGGATCTCTCTCTGTTCTGCAGGCTGGAATACAGTGGCATAATCATAGCCCACTGCAGCCTTGAACTCCTGGGCTCAAGCGATCCTCCCACCTCAGCCACCTGAGTAGCTGGGACCACAGGCATGCACCACCATGCCTGCCTACATTTTTAAATTTTTTTAAAAGGGTCTCACTATGTTGATCACTCTGGTGTTGAACTCTTGGCCTCAAGTGATCCTCCTGCCTGGGCCTCCCAAAGCACTGGGATTACAGGCAGGGGCCTATGCCCCCAGCCTTTGTGCATTGTTTTTAAAATAATTCTTTTCCTTTTCTCTTTCCTGGACTGTCCCCTGGCTTGGTATAGCAGGTCAGCTCTCAGCAGGTCCTGGGAAGCACATGGCCTTATGGCCACAAAGTGCCAGCATAGCTGAAGAGCACTACAGCCAGGCCAAGTGAACATGACCTTCTCCCATCGAGGGAGAAAACACCCTGCCACTTGGGGATTCGGGCTCTGTGCAGTGATGGCTCATCAAAAGTGAGGAAGATGCATATTTATATTTCTGCAATTTAGTTGGAATACCCTTCTGAGAACCTGCAGCAGAGGCGCCTTCAGTGCACAGCTTCTGAGTTGTTAAAATTTTCATTCTAGGTCCCCAGGAAACAGTGCATTAAAACATATCGCTGCTTCCTCGCCTCGTCAAAACTCCCCCGCTTGCTAGTCTCCTGCACCAAGAATTGGCTGGGAAATGAGAGTAAGGGAGGCTGGGGGCATGGTCTGTGAAGGAGAGGGGCCGGTCACGCAGGCGCCAGGTCAGACGGCCTCAGGTCCAGCCACGATGCTCCTCAGCCACCCGCCCTGCAAAAAAGATGCCCTCAGCTGCTCCCCTCTTCTTTAAAAGGTTTCTCCAGCTACTGAAGCAGGTGTGAAGGAAATCACAGACTGCCGAGGTCAGACGTGGAGAGATTCAACCCTGCCATTTAGCAGATGGAGACACTGAGGCCCAGCAGAGAAGAGACTCACCCAGAGTCGCTTAGTGACAAGAAAACAAGTCCCCTAATGCCAGGTCAGGGTCCTTGCATAATGGCTGAGCTGCCTTCCAAGAGAGGTGCCCATTTTTAAGACAAACCTTTTTTTAGAGACAGAGTTTCATTCTGTTTTTCGGGATAGAGTGCAATGGTATAATCATCACTCACTGCAGCCTCGACTTTCTGAGCTCAAGCGATCCTCCTACCTCAGCCTCTTGAGTAGCTGGAACTACAGGTGTGCGCCACTATGCTTGGCTAATATTTAAATTTTTTGTAGAGATGGGGTCTCACTATGTTGCCCAGGCTGGTCTCTAACTCCTGGACTTAAGTGATCTGTCTGCCTCAGCCTCCCAAAGTGCTGGGATTACAGACATGAGCCACTGCACCTGGCCAGAACAACCTTTAAATTTTAGAATAGTTTTAGATGTACAGAAAAGTTGTGAAGATAGTAGAGTTCTCACGTCATTAGGATTTTACATTGCTATGGTACATCTGCCACAAATCAGGCACCCATGTTCCTTACATCATTATGAACTGAAGTCCACACTTTATTCAGATTTCCCTGGTTCGTACCTAATGTCCTGTTTCTGTTCTTCGACCCCATCTAGAACACCCCGTGGATTTTAGAACTCGCATTGCCTTAGGATCTTCTAGACTGCAACTATTTCTCTTTCTTGCCCTGTTTTTAATGCCCTTGACAGATCTGAGGAATATGGGTCAGATATTTTGTAAAATGACCCTCAAGATGGGGCTGCCTGCAGTTAGACTGAGCTGATGAGTTCTTGGGAGAAAGGCCACAGAGGAAAAGCACTGTCCTCCTCACATCTCAGTCTCAGGAGGACTCGCCCCTGACCTTCCTCACCTGGCTGAGGTCAGCTTTCTCCATAGTCAAGCTCCTCTTTCTCAACCCTGTTTCCATAGTGTGCAACTGGGAAGGGAGTCACTGCATGCAGCTCACACTTAAGAGCTGGAATGACCACCTGCCTCCTCGAGGGAGGGGCATCTACATCAATTACATGGAATTCTTCTGCACAGGATGTGTCTATTCTCCCCCACCTATTTTTGAGACGGAGTTTCACTCTGTCGCCCAGGCTGGAGCGTGGTGGCACAATCTTGGCTCACGAAATTCAAGCAATTCTCCTGCCTCAGCCTTCTGAGTAGCTGTGATTATAGGTGTCCACCACCACACCTGGCTAATTTTTTGTATTTTTAATAGAGACAGGGTTTCACTATGTTGGCCAGGCTGGTCTCAAAGTCCTGACCTCAGGTGATCCACCCACCTCGGCCTCCCAAAGTACTGGGATTACAGGCATGAGCCACCACACGCAGCCTGTACTTTGGGTTCTAACTCAATACTACATTTTTTGTTACTCAGATTGTTCTGATTTTGGTCATTGGGGGCTCTTCCATTTTATCCCTACATCCCTTTGACATGCCCTACCATTGCATGTGTGTGTGTGTGTGCGCACATTGGTGTCTATGTAGGTGTGTGTCTATATATGTGTGTATTTGTGTCTATGTGTATGTCTATATGTGTATGTGTGTGTATGTCTATGTGGGTATGTATGTGTGTGTATTTATGCATGTATGTATGTGTGTGTACGTCTACATGTGTGTATATGTGGGTATGTTTATGTGTGTGTATTTGTGTATATGTGTATGTGTATGTCTATATATGTATATGTGTGTATGTTTATGTGTGTTATGAGTATTTGTGTATATGTTCATGTGTGTATGTATTTGTGTATATGTGTATGTGTGTATGTCTATGGGTGTGTATATGTGTATGTTTATGTGTGTGTGTGCGTGTATTTGTGTATATGTGTATGTGTGTGTACGTCTATGTGTGTGCATATGTGTATGTTTATGTGTATATTTGTGTATATGTGTGTATGTTTATGTGTGTGTATGTGTGTGTATGTTTATGTGTGTGTGTGTATGTGCGTGTCTGTGCACTATTTTTGGCACTGCAATATGTTTCAGGCTCATCTGACACTTCGCGTCCCAATCCTAGAATCAGCTGTTTCCCCAGGGAATTCTGGCTCCTGGTTTTGAGAATGGTAGAAACAAAGACCCAGGTGGTAGGTGTTGTTACTGGGGTGTCATTGTTTCTAGGCCCTCTCAGCAGATAGAGCCAGGAAGTGGGTGTGTGTATAACCCATGTGTATACACCTATCTGAAATATCCCTATGTGCATCCATTTGTATCTAATTGGGCCAAACAGAAGTGCACACCGATGTCCCAAATTCCTCTCCAACACCGTGGGTTATTCTGGCCTACCCTTGCTCCTCTGCAAGATGTCCGTTTTTCAGGTGAAGAGAGCAAGTTCCTAAGGTGGATGTCACTGGCTCAGGGTCACGCCTCCGTGCCTGTCCTGGCCTGCACCAAAAATGCAACTGCCCTTGGCCAATGGCCGGTCATTTAGATCAGCAGGTGGGGACCGTGTTTGCCTTGGAAAGAGGGTCATGCTCAGGGAGCCAGAGGGCCAGGCCTCCAGAAATTTGCACAGGAGCGGCTGAAAGCTGGCTGGTAAAGTCCAGCCCTGGTGGCACGCGTATATACATTGTTCCATCTCGCTAACCAACCCGCGCAGGAAATGAGACCTAGGAAAACCATCACAGCCGACGCTGGCCCTTCCCTCCCCACATCCCTCAGATCTCAGCAGCTGGCATGCACCTGCACTTTCCCAGAGCTGGAGGCAGAGGTTTCACGCCTCTGTCCCTGAGAACCTCTCCAGGATCTTGGAAGTTCCTGGCCTTCAAAGCCAGAAGAGCCAGGTAACTAATATCTTGGGGGTAGCCCTCACTCAGGAACTGGCAGAGTTCGTGCCAGCTTTCTCCTCTTCCTGGGGAACACCCCATGGCAGGTGCTATGGCGCCTCCTCACACCCCCGCTGGAAGGGAGCTTGGTGCATGCGGGTGCTTGTGGATCCTGCACCAGACTTGGTGGCTTTCTCCTGTCTTCTCACTTCCCCTCCCCACCACACTCACTGTGGTTGCCTTCCAAATAAATGACTCACACGGCATCCTTATCTTGAGGTCGGCTTCTGGGGGACCCAAACCAAGACATCAACGTGCACACCATTCCTTTTTTATTTTCTGTCTAGGAATCCCAGGCTGCCTCGGCCCACACTGAGCACGCAGCCACAGAGGGAGGCCATCGGCAGGTGGAAAGTGGCTGTCAGGGCCCAGACTCAGGAGCTCAGGCATCCAGAGGGACACATAGGGTGGAGCCACATGTCCGGAGGGCAGGAGAGGGTTACAGCCACCATACAGCGGCTAGCTCACATGAGAGACATGCTGAGAGTGAGGCCCTAGACAGGAAGAAGACACTCAGCTTAGTCCAGAGGGCCGTTTTAAAGCCATCCTTCCCTGTCATGCAGTGGGAAAGGAGCTCCGTTTGTCAGCTGTAGGTGGATGAACCGATGAGAGGTGCCAGGGGATTCTGGCATCTGAGCTTGCACCTGCACAGAGACTCCGTGAGCCTCCAGAAAGGCTCCATCAGTCAGAGGGACGCGCCCATGTCCCATGAAGGGCGGCAGTCGACAGTCGACTGATAGATCTAGGTGCGCCCATATGGAGCTGCGCGCTGGCGGTGCCCTCGCCCTGCCGAAGATTAACAGCATTTGTCAGCGAGCTTCCCGCGGGCCTGCAGAAACGCAGCCTCTGACTCATCCACACCTCTGCCACCTTGCCTGTCAGGGGCCACCAGCTGCACAGCCCTGTGCCCCTGGCTGCAGGGGCCCTTCGCTGCCTGGGCTGACCCGCTGGGCTCATGGGAGCCTGGGGAGGGCTCACTCCTTTTAATTTTGTCCAGAAAGTCCATGCACACACACACATATGTACACACACATGTGCACAGACGCATATGCAGTTACATACTAACTCTGGCACATGCTAAAAATTCCCTTCTGCTTTTCAATACAATGTCTTTTTCCCCCACAAGTTCAACCTGCACTCACTCTGGCCCCACACAAGCCCCCAAGCCCTGTGTGCCCTCCAGGGTGAGGTGGGGAGGGCTGGCATCTGTGCTGGTCCCGGGATTCTCCAGGAAGCAGCTCAGGGCTCATGTGACATTCTGCGTTGACTTTAGAAAGATTCCGAGGTGTCCTGATTACACTCTGTCCTTATGAACTGGATTAGAGGGCCCTTAACAGATAATGCCTGGAGTTCTCCCTGCTTGTCGGACATTGAGCAATTATGAGTGAGGTCTTAAGAGATAAGTGAAACAGCGATGCCTCAGCCAGGAGCTCAAAAAGTGGTTCCAGCGAGGCTTGCAAAACAATACCAGGGCAGGCGGGGAGCGATTTCCTCAGCTTTGGACGCTGAACTATGAGCCTCTCGGTGAAATCTTTTCATATCAGGATAAGACCTGGGTAGCTCTTAATCCCTTAATTCTACCAGTTGGCCACGAGCTGGAATTGGATTTGGAACCTGAGGGAGGGAGAAGGGAAAAAGCAACAGAGGAATGCAGAACTCTTCACACTTGGACCCGTTTTCTTTTTCCCTCCCTGACCTGGCCAGGGATCACGTCTGTGGGGCAGATAGGATGGGGGGGCCTGGTCTCCCCTCCACTGAGAGGTGTCCAGACTGGGGGTGTCAGGCCTCTAGAGATCCTGGTGGCCACAGACTAGAGGGTCAGAACCAAGCTGGAGGAATAGAGGGGTCTTTTAGCAAGAGAACCCCTTGTCTGTGAGGTACAAAGCAGTTGGATGCTTCACCCCCACCATTCCCTCAAAAAGTAAGAACAGTAAAAATCACCCTTATAATGGACCTCCTTCTCCCTGTGCGAAGTGTTCCTAGAAGCATCTCTGGAGAACCAATAACCAAGCAAAGTGAAAAGCATGTCCTAATCATGCCAGCTGGGTCTGGGAAGTCCCCTGCACCCTCCACCTTGACCCCCGCCCCTCCCAGCAAACACAATTCCTCAGGGCAGCCCACCCCACTGCCTGAAGCTGTGGGAGCTTGCCCTGGATGAGGCGGGGCCAAGGGGTCTCTTTAGAAAAGAGGAATCAAGGCCAGGTGCGGTGGGTCATGCCTGTAATCCCAGCACTTTGGGAGGCCGATGCAGTCAGATCACAAGGTCAGGAGTTCGAGACCAGCCTCACCAATGTAATGAAACCCCATCTCTACTAAAAATGCAAAAAATTAGCCAGGCCTGGTGGTGAGCACCTGTAATCTCAATTACTGGGGAGAATTGCTTAAACCCAGGAGGCGGAGGTTGCAATGAGCTGAGATTGTGCCACTGCAGTCCAGCCTGGGTGACAGAGTGAGACTCCGTCTTAAAAAGAAAAAAAAAGAGGAAACAAGGAGGGGCAGGTGGAGGGAGTGGGGATGGTGGGACAGAGGTCTCCACAGAGAGGCCATGATCCCTAATGAGTGTCCCAAGCACAGACCAGAACCTATAATCAGAGCCTCAAGAAAAGCATCTGGGGCTGGGCATCATTCATTCATTTATCAGCAGGCCCATATTGAGGCTTGCTCTGCACAACACCCTGAGCTCTGTGCTGGAGCCAGAGGGAGGGAAAAGCTTCAGTTCCTACTTCCAAGGAGCCCACAAAACAGAGAGGAAATGGAGCCGGGAAGTGTCAGTTACAAAGCAGCCTGATGGTGCTATATAAAGGAAGGCGCTGGGGCCACAGGCCCACAGAGAGGGTAGGTGCCTTTCCAGATGTGAGGGCAGTCATAAAAGGCTTCCACATGGAGGTGGCTTGGAGCTTGGTAGGAGCTGCCAGGAGAAAAAGTCATCCAGTTCTCAGACCTGGGTCCTCCCCCTTCTCCAGGAGCTCTGCAGTAAGGCAGTTAAAGAAGAGACCTGGAAAGGGAAAGGAGTAAGAACCTGTCCCTGTGTCCCCATTAAAGATTCTTCTTTTGCCTAAGATGTATTAAATCAGAGGCTTGAAAGGGAGCGGGCTGAGACAGCCCAGCATAGAGCCCTCCTGCCCCAGAGGAGGGCTCCAGGAGGTGGATGGATGAATGAATGAATGGATGGATGCATGGATGGGGGATGGATAGCTGAATGGATGAATGGATTGATGGGGGATGGATGTATGAGTGGATGGATGGATGGATGAGTGGGTGGATGAATGGGATGGATGGATGGATGGATGGATGGATGGATGGATGGACGAGTGGGTGGTTGGATGGATGGATGAATGGATGGGTGGATGGGTGGATGGGTGGGTGGGTGGATGGAAAAATGGATGGATGAATGGATTGATGGGGATGAGTGGATGGATGAGTGGATGGTTGAATGGATAGATGGATGGATAGGTGGATAGATGGATGGACGGATGGATGGATGGATTAATGGATGGATGGGTGGATGATGGATGGATGGGTAGATGGATGGATGATGGATGGAAGAATGGATGAGCCTGCCAGTAGATGGATGGGGAGATAGATGAATGGCTGGATGGATGGGTGGATGGATGGATGAATTGATGGACAGATGGATGGATGACAGATGAATGGATGGATGACTGGATGATGGATGAATGAGAGGATGATGGGTGGGTCGGTGTGTGGGTAGATGGATGGATGTATTGGTGCATGGGTCCATGGATAGATGGACTCATGGATGGATGGCCTGAGGAGGGACTGCCACACAGGCTGGCAGGGCACAACACAATGACTCCACAGGGTAGATGAGGAAACAGCAGCCAGACTGCAAAAGAAAGGCAAGGGAGACTGAGGGACACCACTATCGACTGCTGCTGCCACATGCCGAAAGGTCCCTAAGAGGTGTTTGGTAAATTAATTTTTTTAAAAAAAGAAATAAAATTATTATTCAAGCTGTACTCTTTCAGTTTCAAATGACCATATCCTGATTTAAACTAGCTTAAGAATAAAAGTATGGGAGACAGAGAGGTTCCGGTTTCTGAAGAATGCCGAGGGAGATTGGGCACAGTGGATTACTCCTGTAATTCCAGCACTTTGAAAGGCTGATGTGGGAGGATTGCTTGAGCCAGGGAGTTTGAGGCTACAGTGACCTGTGATTGCACCACTGCACTCCAGCCTGTGTGAAAGAGCAAGACCTTACCTAAAAAGAAGAAGAAGAAGAAGAAGAAGAAGAAGAAGAAAGAAGAAAGAAGAAAGAAGAAAGAAGAAAGAAGAAAAGAAAGAAGAAGAAAAAGAAGAAAGAAGAAAGAAGAAGAGGAAGAGGAAGAAATAATAATAATAATAATAATAATAATAATGCAGGGGTAGATCCAGCAGAGCTTCAGGCACAGCTGGATCCAGGCACCCAGATCCAGCCTCTTCCTCCTTACCTGTCAGCCCACTCCCAGCCCAAGCTCCCCTGATACAATAGGATGCCATATCCCATCAGCTTAGCAGCCCCTCAGGACATTTTAGAAGGCTCCAGTCAAAGTCCTTAGGCTACCTCTCGGCATAGATGTGGATCTGCTGAACATCCCCAAACAAATGCTATGACCACAGGGACACAATTCTCCTATGCTGTAAGCCTAGGCAAGGGACAGCCTGAGGCCAAAGTGTGGGTCTACCTAAACAGGACAGAGGTTTTTGTGGGGAGCATGGAGTGTCCCCAAAGAAGAATCCAGGTGTGATTGCCAAAAGGAGAGTGGGGAAATGGCAAGCAGGCGACATCTATCTAGCACCACTTTCAGAAGCATGGGGAGCTGGTGGAACTTTGGGAGCACCTGGGCGGAAACAGGAAGCTGCTCCCCACTGGAGAGACGGGTCTCAGCCTGAACACTCTGAGCACTCACTGCCAGCTCCCGGACCTTCAATCTCTAAGCGCGTCACTTACCCCCTCCCCTCTCCAGCCAGAGCCTGCCCCCTACCCCATGCACCCACTAGCCCCAGTCCCTGGGGGACCATTTGGAAAAAGGCAACTGTCCCCTGTGCTGGTTATTGATTTAATTTCTGTTTACTTCACTGTAAGCTTAATTTGCTGTGTTAATGGCATTTTAATCCACTTACCCTTGCAAGGTGCTGATAATGCCTCACTTTTGTGCAGCACCAGTGACATTTCTCTGCATCCCAGTCCTTCAGTAGGTGGGGCTGGGCATTATTTCCCAGACTTCCCTCTCCTCCGCCCCCATGTGACACCTACTGCCAGCCCACTTGCGGTGGGGGCCACCGCTCCCTGCTCTCTGGGCCTTGGGAAAGTCAGCCAGAGCACAGAGTCCTGGCTGAGACGTACCACACAGTCCAGAAAAAAACTGGGTCCAGGTAGAGGAAAAGCTGCCTCAAGGCCCTGGGGGCTGCTGTCCCCCAGCACCGCGCTGTGGTGGGGCCAGCCCTCAGCAGAGTCTTTGAAATAAGATAGCAGCAAGCCAGACTCATTGAAGGATTCCAGAAAAACTTAGCCAAACCCGATTCCTCCATCTGGGGTCAAACACTCTGCCGACTGTGTCTGTGTCCTTGTCCCAAATCTGCATCCCCCCACATGACAGCTCCCGGCTCTGCCTTTCACAGGATCATAAACGCACAAACACGCGTGACACAGTGGGATGGGAGCAGGCCCCCAGCCTTGGTGGCTCTGCACTGAAAATCCAACTCTGGCAGTCCGTTCTGCATCTGGAAAGTGGGGATTTCAACTTTGGCCAGGCCGACCTCTCGGACTGGGAGTGAACTGGGTTAGCGCTTGCTAAACTGCAAGCTCTTCCCACGTCGTGGTCACCGAGGCAGTGAATAGGGAGAGACCCTGGAGGCGACAGACCTTGGCTTGTGCTCTGGGATGCGCCAGGCCCACAGCGCCCCCAAGGCAGGGGCCAGGGGTGCTGCCTTATTTTAGGGTCGCATGCTCTGCACCCTCAAATCCTGACACTTTCACCAAACTGGAGGTTGGCTCTTCTTCCAAAGACAGCTTGCCGCAAGTGGCCGGTAATGGCTTGATGACAGGCCACTCTGGCCAATAAGGACATTCATCTCTGGAGGTTCGAAATGGCCCAGCCCAGCCCCTCTGCAGAGGCGGTGACAGGGTGCCCGTGAGCCTCACCATCAGGAACCAAGACCAGAAGACACACAGAGAGAATAACAGAAACGATAAAATCAGAATAGAGAGGAAAATCGGGGAGAACGAGGAAGCATTAACAGAGCTTTTACAGGGTTCCAGGCTGGAACCAAATGATCTACTTGTTGTCATCTTTAATCTTCATAACGCTCTGTTGTTTTTCTCATTTTATGGGCAATGTAACTGAAGCTCAGAGGAGGTCAGTCGGTTCCCCAGGGCCACCCAGCTGGGAAACAGAGTGCCAAGGCTTGAACCCAGGAGGCCTGACTCCAGATCTCATATTATAAAGAGAAAACACAGTACGGAGAAATCACCAGGTAGCAGAATCCCAAGGCCAGCAGAGGCCACCAAACAGCGGAGGCCCCAGGGCAGCAGAGGCCACAGGAAAGCCATGGCCACAGGATAAGAGAGGCCATGAGACAGCAGGAATCATTAGATAGCAGAGGCCACAGGACGCAAGAAGCCATGGGGCAGCAGAGGCCAAAGGACAGCAGAGGCCGGGGGGAGCAGAAGCCACGTGGGAGCAGAGGCCACGGGGGAGCAGAGGCCAAGGGACAGCAGAGGCCACGGGGGAGCAGAGGCCACAGGGGAGAAGAGGCCACGGGGAAGCAGAGGCCACAGGGGAGCAGAGGCCACGGAAAAGCAGAGGCCATGGGACAGCTGAGGCCATGGAACAGCAGAGGCCATCCATGTTGAGAGCGAGTGGCCGGGCCAGCAGAAGCAGAGTGAAACGCAGTGGCTGCCCTGCAAAGGCCGAAGGCCCTCCACTGTTGGTGGCACTGCTGCCTGTCCTGAGCCCGCAGCGCGAGCCTGCAGCTCCCCCTGGCACTGCTGCGGCCCTTCTCTGCCTTCTTGTCCTTCACCAGAGTGGGAAACTGAGCACTCTCTACCTTACACTTTGAAGGTCACACCAAGGCCACCTAGACCCCTTCTCCAGCAGTTTTCCCTATTCCCGGCCCTCCACTCACAGCTGCAAAAGCCATTCCTTCCAGTTCTGCCCCGGCCCCCACATCCCAGCCACAGGCTGCTTCAGGGCAGCAGCTGGGGGATGAGTCTCTGGGTCCCTGCAGAGAAGAGCTTTTGTTGCATATCTCCTTCTCCCCATTTTGATAGTCTCCTGATGTTGGGTGCATGCCTGCCCCCCCACACACCCACACACCCCTTCCCGACCAGGTTGCCAGGCCTCCCTGCAGTGGGCCATTTCCAGGGCGGGTGGCCAGGGCGCTCCCCTCACAGGGTGACTGCTCATTGGAAGCCACACAGCCTGTAATGACCCTGGGCATCTTCCGGAATTAATGGCCAGCAGGATTAATAGTGCTTGGCGACACCCCGGGCCATTAGGCACCAGGAAGCCCCACACCTCGGTGGCTGCTGCTTAAGTGGAGGACATTAGCGCGCTCACAACAACGTCTCGCCGGGAGGGCCTCTCGGGAGAGCTCCTGGTCAGCGCTCATGCTGGGCAGGCCCTGCAGGGACTGTGGCCACAGGCAGGGGTACGAGTCCCAGAGTCATACCCCTGCTGTGGCCACAGTCCCTGCAGGCCATGGGGTATGCTCAGCTTCCAGACGCTGCTGTTTGGGCTGGGATCACTTTTCCTCTGGAGCTCTCGTGTGTGTGTGTGTGTGTGTGTGTGTGTGTGCGCGCATGTCTGTGGATATCTCTGTGTGTCTATGTGTATCTGTGTGTGTCTGTGTGTGTCAATATGTGTGTGTCTGTATCTCTGTGTTTGTGTGTCTGTGTGTCTGTGTGTGTGTCCGTGTGTCTGTGTCTGTGTCTGTGTGTCTGTGTGTCTGTGTCTGTCTGTGTCCCTGTGTATCTATATGTATGTCTGGTGCGTCTGTGTGTCTGTGTTGTGTGTCTGTGTGTCTGTGTCTGTTTATGGTCTGTGCGTGTCTGTGTGTCTGTGTGTGCATCTGTGTGTATATGTGTGTCTGATATGTCTATGTGTGTGTGTCTGTGTGTGTGTCTGGTGTGTCTGTGTGTCTGCGTGTGTGTCAGTGTGTGTGCCTATGTGTGTGTCTCTCTGTGTGTGCATCTGTGTGTCTGTGTATCTGTGTGTGTCTGTGTGTATGTCTGCGCATGTCTGTGTCTATACATGTCTCTGTGTGTGTCTGTATGTGTGTCTGTGTGTCTATATATGTGTCTGTGTCTGTGTCTATGTGTCTATATGTCTGTGTGTGTCTGCATGCCTCTGTGTGTGTCTCTGTGTGTCCATGTGCCTCTGTGTGTGTGCATGTCTGTGTGTGTGTGTGTGTGTGTATATGCATGTGTGGCAGTGCCTCCTTGCTCTGCCTCATGAAGGACCATCCCCTCCCCACTCCGTTTGTCACCACGCTGGGTCCAGAGCCACCTCGACTTCCCTTCCCCTCGTCATGGCCTTTGCACGTCACTCCTCTCTTTACTCCACACAAGGTTTTCAAGTATGTACAAGTGCCAGGCCCTGGGGAGGCACAGGGCTTCCACGGTGGCAGGAAAGAGGAGCCCTTCCCTGGGTGAGGCTTGCAGGCTTGCAGTCCAGAGTGGGGATGTGACAGAATGACCCTTAGTGCCAGAATATTAGGAAAGAGTTTTCCCACAATTGTCCTTTAGAAGACAGGTGCTGCTGTGTGCTCCAGGCTTTGCGAAGTCTCTGCCCTGCCATGGGGCTCTGCTCCCAATTCTGTTCTGCCTGAACTGAAAGGAAGAGACCTATTCATACTATAAGCCCCTGTCAACGTTAATGTTAAGTGCTTACAGAGGTCACCTGGTAGAATTAGTGAAAAAACAAAAAGGGGAAAAAAACAGAACAACAATACTTATTCCTGGGGAGGAGGTATGGTCTCAAAAATGCAGGTGCTGGGAGTCACAGGAAAGCAGTCTTTTAAGGGTCACATAGAAATGTAAATAAGTAGTTATTTTATGGAGAATACAGACCCCAAATGGGGCTCACAGCCTTGGATATGTTTCTTTTTTCTTTTCCCTTTTTTTTTTTTTTTTTTTTGAGATAGAGTTTCACTCTTGTTGCCCAGGCTGGAGTGCAGTGGTGCGATCTCAGCTCACTGCAACCTTCGCCTCCCGGGTTCAAGGGATTCTCCTGCCTCAGCCTCCCGAGTAGCTAGGATTATAGGTGCACAGTACTACACTCAGCTACTTTTTCTATTTTTAGTAGAGACGAAGTTTCACCATGTTGGCCAGGCTGGTCTCAAACTCCTGACCTCAGGTGATCTGCCCACTTCAGCCTCCCAGAGTGGTGGGATTACAGGCCTGAGCCAATGCATCTTTAGGGATTCAAAAGAATCCATACCACTGAAGGCAGGAGCCTGAGAAAACAGCTCCCCTGGCTGGGCGCGGTGGCTCACACCTGTAATCCCAGCACTTTGGGAGGCTGAGTTGGGCAGATCATGCAGTCAGGAGTTTGAGACCAGCCTGGCCAATATGGTGAAACCCCGTCTCTGCTAAAAATACAAAACTTAGCTGGACATGGTGGCACACACCTGTAGTCCCAGCTACTTGGGAGGCTGAGGCAGAAGAATCGCTTGAACCCGGGAGGTGGAGATTGCAGTGAGCCGAGATCGTGCCATTGCACTCCAGCCTGGGCAACAGAGTGAGACTCCATCTGAAAAAAAAAAAAAAGAGGAAGAGAGAGGGGAGGGGAGGGAATAGGAGGGGAGGGGAGGGAAGGGGCTCCCTCAACAGCCAAGGCTGTGAGGATGGAGGGGGCACAGTGCAAAAATTTTAGTGCAATTTATTCCTGGGATGGGAGAATAAAGAATATTCCCAGTGAGTGCACTCCCTTGTATAAAAGGTGATTTCAAATGGTAGTTCTGTTTTTGGTTCTTTACGGAATCTCCACACTGTTTTCCATAGCGGTCTCACTAGTTTACATTCCTACCAGCAGTGTAGAAGTGTTCCCTGTTCACCACACCCATGCCAAGTTCTATTATTTTTTGATTTTTCTATAATGGCCATTCTTGCAGGAGTAAGGTGGTGTCGTGTTGTGGTTTTGATTTGCATTTCCCTGATCATTAGTGATGTTGTGCATTTTTTCTTATGGTTGTTGCCCATTTGTATATCCTCTTTCGAGAATTGTCTATTCATGTCCTTTGCCGACTTTTTGATTGAATTGTTTGTTTTATCTTGCTAATTTGTTTGAGTTCGTTGTAGATTCTGAATATTTGATCCAGCAATCCCACTACTGCTTATCTACCCAGAGGAAAAGATGTCATTATATGAAAAAGATACTTGCACACACGTATTTATAGCAGCACAATTTGCAATTGCAAAAATCTGGAACGAACCCAAATGCCCATCAATCGAGTGAATAAAGAAACTATGGTATACATATACAACGGAATATTACTGATCTGTAAAAAGGAATAAATTAATGGCATTCACAGCAACCTCAATGAGATTGGAGACCGTGATAAGTGAAGTAACTCAGGAACAGAAAACTAAACATTGTATGTTCTCACTCATATATGGGAGCTAAGCTATGAGGATGCAAAGGCATAAGAATGATAAAATGGACTTTGGGGACTCAGGGGGAAAGGATGGGAAGTGAGTGACAGATAAAAGACTACAAATTGGGTGCAGTGTATACTATTTGGGTGGATGGGCGCACCAAAATCTCACAAATCACTGCTAAAGAACTTATGTAACCAAACACCACCTATCCCCCAATAGTCTATGGAAATAAAAAAATTTTTTTCTAAATTATTTCAGGGCAGGGCACGGTGGCTCATGCCTATAATCCCAGTGCTTTGGGAGGCCAAGGCAGGAGGCTCACTTGAGGCCAGGAGTTCGAGGCTGCAGGGAGCAACCATTACACCACTGCACTCCAGCCTGGGTGACAGAATGAAACCCTAGCTCGAAAAAAGTGACTTCAAGTATGCATTGCAACATAATTAATCACTATTATAAATAAGTATTAGATTATTTTGACTTCATCCTTGTGAGTTTCTACATACAAGCAGGACCCCCACCAAAAAAGTTCTCATCTTTTCATTGGGAAAATAGAGGATCTCCTTGTGTTCAGACATGAAGGCACAAACAATAATTACATAGTAAACCACTTATTAAAACAGTAGAAGATGTTATAAGACCAGAGGAACAAATCTTTAAAGAAGCATTGCCTGCGCTGGTATTGAAAGAAGAAAAGAGATTGGCTGGGCTGACCTGGTTGGTAATCAAGGGGCTTCCAGGCAGCGAGCATAGCAGGTGCAAAGGCCCTGTGGCGGGGAGGAGCAGGGAAGGTCCCTCCTGTGGAAGCCCAGGGGACAAGGGCCTCTCCAGGACTCTGGTGTCTCTTCCAGGGGCAAGTGGGAGCCACTAAAGGGTTTTACATAGAAGAGAAGTGTGATCTGTGTCCACTTTGTTGCTATTGTAAGAGATAGGGCATTGATTTCTTTTTTTTTTTTTTTAGAGATAGAGTTTATATATTTATTTATTTATTTATTTATTACAGACAAGGTCTCATGATGTTTTCTTTCTTTTTTTTTTTTTTGAGATAGGAACTCACTTTGTCACCCAAACTGGAGTGCAGGGGTGTCGTCTCAGCTCACTGCAGCCTCAACCTCCTGGGTTCAAACAATCCTCCTACCTCAGCCTCACAAGTAGCTGGGACCACAGGGGCATGCCACCATGCCTGCATAATTTTTTTCTATTTTTTGTAGAGATTTGGTTTCACCGTGTTGCCTAGGTTGGTCTCAAACTCCTAAGCTCAACCAATCTGCCTGCCTTCGGCCTCTCAAAGTGCTGGGATTGCAGGTGTGAGCCGCTCTGCCCAGCCTTCAAGTTCTTAATTTTAAAAGGTCCTTCTTAACGCATCTCACAATTCTCATGTCCATTCCCTAATTATCTGAGCCCTGGGGACCCAGCAACTTGCATTTCCTGCTGTCACATCCTTCACTGTTTCGGGTAAGTTTTTCCTGAAAACTGGACTCAGCTCCCTGTGGCCCGGGCTCTCCCTTCCCTCTGCAGCAGGGCTCAGCGTGCGGGAGATGCTGAGAAGAGACTCTCCATATGTTAGCATTTGGAGCAAAGGAAAATGCCATCAATCCGAATAAGGCATTTATTTGTGCATGACTTCCTGATGGACAAAGGCAAGGAACAAAGAGTGAAGGCACAGGGAGCCCCGTGTTTCCCCAGCCTTGAAAGCTGCCCAGAATGGGTTCCATCTTCCACCAGCAGGAAGGCCTGAGGCCGGCGGGGTAGGCCTGGCTGCTGTAGCTCTCCACCTCCCAGCAGACCAAGGGGATGCCACACCCAGCAGCACCCTGGACACCCCCGCCGAGTCCCAAATCACGCAGGGTCACACAGTACAGGAGGGTTGGATGCTAACAGTGTGTACAAATTAGCACAAAGTCACAAGTTCCCTGGAAAGTTTCCCAGGAAGCATCACCCAGGACGCTGACCTCCCTCCCCTCAAGTGGGTTCAACATAAGCCAGCATTTGGGGCAGACCGGGTTCTTTCCACTAAGCACTCGATGAAATTGATGGCTTGCATGTAGGGACAGGCTGTATGAAAAATATGTCTTTCAATCATCTCTCTGCTCTGTGAAATGATCTGTGCAGAGATCTGAGAGGTACATAGTAAGTGGGGCCCAGGGAGGAACATCAGATCCTCGACTGCCAGCACGCTCACCCGGGGGCATGTGCCCAAGTGGAATGGCCGGAGGAAGCTGCACATAACCTAAATTGTGACCTCTAACCCCCTGTCGCTCAGCTGTGAATCCTAAAATGACCTGCCTGAGGAGTTGTCTTCACCAAGCCACCGACTCCTGAGCTGATGGGAGCTGTACCTGGGCACGTGCCAGGATTCAACGGGACCAACACCGGGATCTGCTGAGGCCCAGGGCCGCCAGCCTCAGTGCGGAAAGGGGACCTAAGGTACAGGAGTTGGAGCCATCAGGGCTGAACCCTGGCCATGGTCAGTCTCGCTGCAGGCCGGGCCGGCCTGGCCAGAGCACCCACCGGAACAGTGAGACGGTGAGCAGCAGCAGACCACCCTGGGTGTGAGGACTTTCTCGCAATCAGGGTCAGATGCGAGGAGATAAAGCTCCATTCCACCTCATTTCAGCATGGTTCCAGATAGACCCCGCCAAACCAGCGCTCTCCCTCCCCCGAGCCCGCCGCCCAAGTCCATGAAGTTTCTGTGCTTCATGTGCCTGTGTTCAAACCGGAAATATTACCTTGGCTTTTATTTACATTTTCTGATGATGAAACCAGCTTTAAAATGCCCCGCACCCTAGTGGAGGGGGCTCTGGTACAGCTCGCATGCAGTTGGGGCGGATGAAGGGCCCCACTTCACCTCATCTCTCCTTTCTGCTTAAATATTATGCCATATCCTGATTAATACCAGACCAATAAAATCATCTCCGCAATCTGGTTAGAGGCTTTTGTCTTCCCAGATGGCCTGCAACGTTAATGTGTGACAATTTCAACAATGAACTAGGACTGTTTTATGGAACCAACATTTGTTCCACTGCTTTTTTTTTTAGACTCAGAATTTTGACACAGATGGTACAAATTACTCAAAAAACAGAAATGTTCATTTAGAAGGCTTAAATATGTGGTTTTACTCAGGCCATCAGAATATTTTACATTTGCAATTCAGTAAATTTACTAACAACCCTGCTATAATTAAGGTCTGTAAAAAAAAAAAAATCCCCTTTCTCCAGCTTTTTATATCTATAGAGTTTCATTAAAGCCAGGGAAAAAAATATTATTATTTATTCTAGTTGTGCAATGTTCTTATTTCCTCGTGACATATATTGTTCGTCTCTGCTCTCTGTTTCCTGGATCGTTTCTTATGGCTGCAGAGGATGGAGGAGGAAGCGGGTAGGTGAGCTGGGCTGCCCCAAGATCTCCCCCAGCACCCGACCAGCCAGGTTCCAGGTCAACTGATATCAATTGTTGCCGCCACAACATCTGCTAGAACCTTCTCCTGCAAAAGAGGATGCTAGTGTCTCCTTGAGTCTCTCATCTATCATCTCTGCAAGGACAGACCCCCAAGCACAAACCCTTTCACAGACCCAGGACTGCCTCTCAATATCAGAAGATGTCATTATTCTTGTTACTGTCACCTAACATCTGATGTTTGCTCTGTATCAGGCACAGTGCAGGCCACCGTCCACAAATCATCTCAGTCTGATCACCCCAGCTGCCCTCTGAAGTATAAAGTGCAGCACTCTCTCGATTTTACAGTGAGGACGTTGAGGCTCACAGATTATGCAGTGGTCGAGTTCTCACAGCAGCCTAGAGCACGAACAATGAATAAGAAAGATACAAACGAAAACAGCTATTTTCTGAATGCTTACTATGTGCTAGGTACTGTCCAGTCCTTTCCCCACATTATCTCCTTTATCCTCTAAACTTCATTTTCTTTCATTTTTAAAGACAGGATCTGTCTCTGTCACCCAGGCTGGAGTGCAGTGGCACAATCATAGCTCACTGCAGCCTCAAACTCCTGGGTTCAAGGGGTCCTCCCATCTCAACCTCCCAAGTAGCTGAGTTTACAGGCATGCACCATCATGCCTGGCTAATTGTTTTATTTTTCATAAAGATGGGGGTCTCCTTATGTTGCCCAGGCTGGTCTTGAACTCCTGGGCTCAAGTGACCCTCCCACCTCAACCTCCCTAAATTCTGGGATTATAGGCATGAACCACCACACCCGACCCTCCTTTAACCTTCCTTTGGAAAACGTGAGGGCTGAGGCTTGTAGAAGTTAAGAGTAAGGGTGATGAAAGCCACCCTGCGTAGAGGCAGCCAGTTAGACTGAGAATCCATCAGTTTAGCCAGAGGCTGAGGGGAATGACGGGGAAACCGTAGGGGGAGCTTAAGAGCCAGGAGATACCCAGGCTATCTGCAGTTCTGGTCGCTTAGCTCTGAGAGGATGGCCCTATAAAGGGGAAGTTGTTGGCCCCTGAGAACGAAGCATCACACGTTCAATGTCATCCTCCTCTTCCCTTCTGCACCTTTCAAAGGTGTTCCCTGAGCCTCTACTGCCCCATACACAAATTTGGGCTCCTGAAGACCTTGCCATCAGCACACTAGAGGGCAGGATCTTGGTCTCCCCATCTCTGCCTTCACCCTACCCACCCCTGGTGGCGATCCAGGCACACAGTAGGCACCAAGCGTTAATGAAAACTATTGCAAAATGGAAGACACAAGTCATGACTCCCTGTAAGCGCTTAGAGCCTCAGGGCAGGTCAAAACAAGTACCCTCTGAACCTGCAGGTTGCTTTCAGAGGTCAAGGTCAGGGAAAAATGATGAAAGGCACAAAGCGCTCTTCCTTGGGGTTTGGAACATGAGATCCTCAGTAAATGTCCGCTGTTGATTTTATTCCCTTCATTATGATTCTTTGGAAAGCCTAGTCAAATCTTTAACTTTCCTGTTCTAGGGTAGGGGAGAGTTTTCAAGCCTTCTTCTGGGGGCTTCTGAGTCTGCTCCAGGCAATCCCATAAGACCCTCCAGGTGAGCTCACCCCTGCCTGCTGCATTTGTCATTGTATTGATGTCAACTCAAGAAAAACTGTGCCTGCCACACAGAACCTCACAGCACCGGGAGTCCTCGCCATTTTCCTCTGCCCGACAACCTGAAGGATGCGCTGTTTAAATATTGTTTTTGATCTTATTTTTTCCAATAATAATGACAATGACAGAAAACAATACCAATGTCCTGCTCGTGGCTTCATTTGACCAGAGTTTTGTTGACGTGTGCTCTGCGTATCAGGTGATATCCAGTTCTATTTCTGCCTTGGTTCCTGTCGTCCCCTTATGTAAACAAATAATTTATTTCAACTTTAGAGTTAAAAAAAATTAATGCATCACCCATTGTTGTCCTTCGCTAATTTTTGCAGTAAGTACCATGCATTTATGTGTGAAGCTTCAGTTCATTAGAGGATTCTATTAGCACTGCCAACACAAAGTGCATTCTGAGTTTTTAAATGTTGTTTCCATTAAAATCAATCACTCCTCACAATTAAGCCAATAGTCTCACCATTTTTGCTGCTATGAGCTAAAGCATCCTAAATATATTGACAGCTGTCTTCAATAGGATGACACAAACAAGGCCGGGGGTGGGGGGCGATCCTAAGACTAAATGTCACCAAAGGGAGCAAGTGAGCGTCTCTTGCTGAAATGCACCTCATTTTCATAACCCAGAAGGCATTTAGTACACTTTTTTTTCCAATGGCAACATACAGTAATCAATGTTTTGCATATTACAATCAATAACACACTTAAATGTTTAAGTTTTGCATTCTTTTGCAATAAATATTGATATATTCCAAACTCTGGAAAAACTGTTCATTGGACTTTGTGTTTGCACTGTGTACTGTATCATTCAGCAAATAAGTGAGCTAAATATTGTTTGTTACAAAACAGATGTCAAATAAAATTATGCCATATGTGCTATTAAACACTTTTCTTATTTTTTTTTTTCAGCAACAACCAAGACTTAGTTTCAGAAGTGAATGTATTTGGCTTTTCAAGGATTTGAGGCATAAAGCAACATCTTTGAAATATTTTTAAACCTGCTGGCTTTGTGTAATCCAGTTTTGTGAGCTAATTCTGAATATTATTACAGATTTAAAACAAAATATAGATAGATAAATAGAGACACAGATACATACTCAAAAATCTAGGGGTTCAGATTAATCCGTAATTACAAAAGAAAGAAAAAAAGGAAAACTTCAAAAATAATTTTAAATGTAAATCAATATAAATACAGAGAGAGCGATAGGAAATTTGGAGATTGTTTTTTTTTTTCTAAGTGGCTGACTGGAGGCTTTGAGAAGGTAGAAGATAAATTAAAAAAAAAAAAATAATTGGCCCTGCAGAGTAAAAGTCTGAGGCCTGCTTGGAGATGTGGAGTGATTCAGATGGCGTCTGGGCTGTGAGGAAGAAGGTGTAAGGTTCTGATCTCCTCAGGTGATCAGAGAGGCTGAAATGAAAAGGGGAGGAAGGTGTATTCAGGGCAATCGCCAGCTCTGAGAGGGATCTGCAAGGCAGGGAAGGAAGTGGGGCGTGGGGAGTGCAGGGACACTGTTCCCAGCCTGTCCTGACCCCCAGGCCGTCCTGACCAGCCTGTGCCACCCACACCCACCCAGCAAGCCCCCTTCCTTCCCCTCACTGGGCCCAGCAGGGCATCCTCCACCCCAGCCCTGTCAGAAGCGTTTGCACTAGATGGATGGATCGCTCAGCCTGGGGAAGTGTGAAATGTGAAACAGAATGAGCAGAATGCAAGAAACATGTTGCTAAGAGCCACCGAGTGAAACAAAATCTGGAAGCCCCGGCATCCTGGCGTTGGCATCCTCGGCCCTGATAACTTCCACCCATGAGCAGAGACAAATGGAGGCAGAGACGCAGCAAGGCGAAAAGGCCATCCCGGCTGCAGGGGCGACTCTGAGTGGAGGCCACTTGGGCCCTGGCCACAGCCCTCCAGGCTGCACATCTTCAAAGGCTGCCCTGGCTCCCAGGCGTCCGCCTCCACCTGGGGCCTTGAAGGGGCTGACCTCAGAGACACTGACGCGGCCACCACAGGTGGGCGTGACCTCTCTGCCTGGGATGTCTTGCTTGCTCCAAAACCACCTGAGCCCCTAAGCAGGCAGAAGCAGCGCTGATTGCCATCCCCAGTGGAATATCACCCCACATCCCCCTGCAGTGGACACCCTGCATGGGCCAGAGCAGCGACAGACCCTCTCACCCACTCACCCAGCCCACACCCACATCTCTCGCAGAACACCTGTGGGCAACCTGAGAATGGAGAGGAATCCATGCCCTCGGGGGTCACCTCGACCAAGGGCGACGGAGCCAATGAGTAAATGAGTCCCCGCTTTGTTTCTCCAGGTGGACACTTGAGAGCTGCATTTTATACGAATCCTTAGACAATTCTGCCCACCTCCCGTTGCCCTCACTGGCTGGGATGAGGTCCCCAGTAAGCTACATGCCCTCAGGCCTGGTCTCAGGCTCTGCATTCCAAGGGAAACCCAGCTAGAGGCACTCTCCATGTTCAGCCTCCCCAACACTGTGCCCCTAGTGTTCCTGTTGGTCCCCGACATCACACTGACATCTGGTGAGAGTCCAGGCCCCAGTCAGGTGCTTTTGGCAGCTGACTTTTTAGCAGGGCTTTTCTGGGACTGATCAGTCTGTTTCAACTAAGAAGTGCATGTCTTTAACTGATGGCTACTGTCCTCTTTAAGCATTCTTAGTTCATTCAGAGAGATGTCCTTCAATGATATATCATTGACACACTGTGACAGCAGCCCTGGGAGCAATGATTCCTGAGCCCTCACATTCCACAGGGACCCCGACGGCCCTGAAAGGGCTCCAGGAGCACTGCCTGTCAGCCCAGGCCCGCTGGCTGGACTCTGGCCATGGTGAAATGTAACACATCTGTGTACTTGTCAGTCACCTCGTTAGTTTCAACCTCAGTCGTCCTGCATGATGTCCATCATGTTTCAAGCACAGGATCCCTTCTGAGCCCACGTTGTGTGCCCAGCCCAACTCTGGAAGATGGCGGGCAAGAAAAACAGATCCTAAGTCACAATGGGCCTGAGGAGGCAACAGAGCTCTGTCCACCAAACCTTACTCCAGAGTCAGCATTTCAGGGAGGACCTGGAAAAATGAGGAACCATGCATCCAGGGCAGTGGCAGAGCTGAAAATGTCCCCAAGTTCAAGACAGGTGTGGCCAGGCATATGGCAGACAGGTCAGCCCTGAGGGGAGGGAGGGCTGGGGCCTACAAGGGACCATGTCTGTGTCCCAATTCACAGGGCACAGTGGGGGCGGGAGTTCTGCCCCCGTCTGTGCTCCTGCATGCTTCCATGAGTAAGTGTACTGCTTCCGGGCCCTGGGATATGCTCACCTGGGCATTGAGCTTGCTATTCCACAGGACTCAGATCCAGAGTCCACAAGGCACAGTGGTCACTGAGTCTTCCAGTATCCACAGACTGACCAGGATCTATGGCCATGGCCACCACGCAGAACTCCATAGATACAGGGTGTCACCAAGACCCGTCCCCACCACACAGAACTCCATGGACACAGGGTGTCACCAGGACCCATCCCTACTACACAGAGCTCCATGGACACAGAGTGTCACCAAGACCCGTCCCCACCACACAGAACTCCATGGACACAGGGTGTCACCAGGACCCGTCCCCACCACACAGAGCTCCATGGACACAGGGTGTCACCAGGACCCGTCCCCACCACACAGAGCTCCACGGACACAGGGTGTCACCAGGACCCGTCCCCACCACACAGAGCTCCACGGACACAGGGTGTCACCAAGACC
>CAUYLG010033048.1:0-18960 GCA_963573385.1 Cacajao melanocephalus | reverse complement strand
CACTCCCCACCCATCATCCACCGGGACCTCAGGGTAGTGGCCCCACTCCCCACCTCATCCACCGGGACCTCAGGGTAGTGGCCCCACTCCCCACTCCAGCTGCTCAGCCTCCATGGGTGGGTCCCGTGGTGTCCCATAGTGAGGAGGCAGGTGTATGGCAGGTGAGGCTGTGCCTTCTCACCTGAGAAGATGTGCATGAGCTTCTAAACAGTGGAGGCGGATGTTCCAGAGACTGCCTTTCCAGCCTGAAGAGAATTACCGCCTGTCTCATAGGCCTTTGCCCACAGTGGGGATGGACCCACCTCCGTGCTAGGGCCCTTCACTCCCGGTGGGGGTGCTCACAGCCTGGAGCTTCCGTCTGGAATTCCAGGTCCCCACGCTGGGCACTTGCTCACTCCCATCTCTGTGGGGAGCTGCGGACGAGGGTGCTTGCTGGTGGTGTCAGTTTGGGCCCTCCACTCCTACTCAACCCAAGCTCCTCCCTCGGCCCCTGCAGTGGTGTCAGCCCTGGCCCCCCACTCCTGCTCACTCTGTCCCTCTTCCTTGGCCCCTGGGCAGTCTTGGATCCTGGAGGAAGCCGGGTGCTCCTCTGCCTGGCACTGTCTCAGGCACTGGGGAGGGGGGCTGGACCCCTTACCTGTTCAGCTTGAGGGGAGCTCCCTGCACTTCATGAGTGTTCCCCCACTGCACCTCCCATTCTGTTAACTGGCGGACTCCCTGCCCACCTCTCCTGTCACCACGGGTTTTTCCGAGGCATGGCATCCCGGGGTTGCCATGATATGGGCGTGAGCCCCTGGCCGCATGTAAAGGGCCACCCTGCCCACCACACCACCACGCAGCTGCTCTGGGCTGGGGCTGGGCCTGCGCTCCATGCAGCCGCTGGCACCGCACGGTTTTCTGTGTGACATGACTGCTTCCCTCAGCCCCACCGAGGACACTCCCACCCCGTGGGCCATCTGTGCCTGGAGTTGCCTGTGTTGATTTGGGCTGGCCTGGTGGGTAGTACAGGCTGATGGGTTGTGATTTGCCTTTTCCTGATATTAATGAAGTGTTTGTTTGAGTCACTGAGGCCTTGCTCTTCAGTAAAATTCTTTTTCTTTCTTGCCTTTTAAAAATGTTTTCCCACTGGTTCACGTGTTTGGTGCATTGGGACAGCTTGTATATTCTCATCGTCTTAAACGTCGCCTGTGCCGCAGGCGTCTTCTGGTTTGGGGCCCGGTTTTCACTCCCGCTGTGGTGTCTTTTTAGAAAACCCAGGACTTTGTGATGAAACCTGTGCCCGGCCTGCCCATGGTGGCCCTGGGCTCCTCATGGTGGTCCCATCCTCCTCAAACGGCGGCCCTGCCCTCCTCAAGGTGGCCCCGTGTTCCTAGCTGAAGCAGTTGCTTTGCTGAAGAGGTTTTTGGAGTCTTTTTGAGTCAGAGTCTGGCTCTGCAGCCCAGGCTGGAGTGCAGCAGCACTAGCAAGCTCACTGCTGCCTCCACGGACTGGGCCCAGTGATCCTCCCACCTCAGCCTCCCGAGTAGCTGGGACCACAGGCGCACACCACGCCTGCCTAGTTTTTGTATTTTCAGTAGAGATGGGGTTTAGCCACGTTGCCAGGTTGGTCTCGAACTCCTGAGCTCAAGTGATCCACCTGCCTCAGCCTCCAAAAGTGCTGGGATTCCAGGCGTGGGCCTCTGTGCCTGGCCTGGCCTGCTAAAGAGTTTTAAAGCCTCTTCACTCCCAGATACTTTTGTCCATGTCTTTGGGACGTGAGGACATTTCTCTTTTTTTTTTTTTTTTTTTTTTGAGACAGAGTCTCGCTCTGTCACCCAGGCTGGAGCGCAGTGACTAAATCTTGGCTCATTACAGCCTCTACCTCCCAGGTTCAAGTGATTCCCCTGCCTCAGCCTCCTGGGTAGCTGGGACTACAGGTGCCTGACACCATACCTGGCTAATTTTTGTATTTTTAGTAGAGACAGGGTTTCACCATGTTGGCCAGGATGGTCCCAAACTCCTGACGTCGTGATCCGCCCACCTCAGCCTCCTACAGTGCTGGGATTACAGGTGTGAGCCACTGCACCCAGCCAAGACATTCCTTACATGATTGTTATCTGCAGTGAGGTGTGGGGAACCGAGCGTCATCTCTTGCTCTGCTGTTCTCAGCCTTCCCTGGTGTTTCCAAAGTGCAGCTTCTCTCGGACCTCCTTAATCTAGAGCGACGCCTTTGGCCACGGCTCGTGGAGGACGCCCTGCACTGACCTTGGCTCCCCCACGCTGCTCAGGCCGAGGGGACAAGGGGGTCAGTGAGGTCACAGCCCCCCATGGTGTCTCTTGGGGAGCACAGAGCTGTGTTTCAGGTCCTGCTCTCAGCACCCACCCCAGCCTCTCCTTCCAGGAGCTGAAATCCACCTGGCCTGTGTCCAGAGGAATTGACCTCATGTGACTCAAGGTGGGAGCCGCGTCCTTTTGTCCACCTGCACCCAGGGCATTGGCTTGTGTGTGCCCGTGCGGCCGCCTGGGCCCCGCCTCCCCTCCAGTGTCTGCTCATAGGTGCCTAGGAGGCCCCAGAGCCCCCTGGGTCTCCTGATGAGCTCTGGGTAGGGGAGCACAAGGCCGTGGCTCTCCTCGTGTGCCCTGGGTGGGGGCGCCAAGCCTCAGGTGGCCAGGCTGAGCTGTTTTTCCTACACAGTTAGTTCTTCGTCAGCCCACTGGCGCCTGGTCTCTGGCGGGAGTTTCACTCTGCATGTCTCTGGTTAGGGCAGCCTTTTCCCTGCTTTGCTGTATGCTCCTACTTCATAGCAAATGAGTCTTTATGTAGATTTTCACTATGGATAAGTGTGGCCTTTTTCGTTTGTCCCCTCACCTCAGGGCCTAGAAAGCCAGGGTGTAAGGTGGCCAGCTGGATAGATGCCCCAGGGCAGAAGCCTGTGGGCAGCATCCTGGAGCCTTCCCCAGCCATGCCTGAGGCCCTTTCGCTCCTGCTCCTCCCCTTCCTCCCTCTCTTCCTTCTGTTTCTCCTTTCCTTGTATTTTCCTTTTCTAAAAATACATTCTACCCAGCACACAGGGTTGCTTTTGAGGGAAGGTTCTTCAAGGTTGTAAGCAAGACACCTGGTTTCCAGAAATTGATGTGCCTGATGCCCCGTTCTGGCAGGAAGGGGCTTCAGGGCTCCAGGCCGGGCAGGTGCTGCCCGTGGATGGTGCCATTGGCCATCTGGCTGGTTCTTCCTGAGGAGACTCTCAGTGGCACCGAGACCCTCCTGGTTCACGTTTTTGAAGTGTGATGGATTGAGTAGCGGTACTTGAGTGTGTGTTTTAAGGAAAACAGAAACAGAAGGGTTAATTCATGAAGAATCCGTTTGTGAGCCAGGCTTGCACTTCACAGCACTGGTCTTTGCTGCTGTTCCATGGCGATGTGGCCGGAGTCCGGGCCGCACTGCAGCCCCGCAGCGTTCCCCTGGGATTCTGGGCACGTCCCGAGTCCTCTGCTGCAGGCGTCTGGGCGCGTCCCGAGTCCTCCACTGCAGGAGGCTGTGGCGTCCCAAATCCTCCACTGCCGGAGGCTGGGCGCGTCCCGAGTCCTCCGCTGCAGGCATCTGGGTGCATCCCAAATCCTCCGCTGCGGGAGGCTGGGTGCGTCCCGAGTCCTCCGCTGCAGGTGTCTGGGCGTGTCCCAAGTCCTCCGCTGCAGGAGGCTGTGGTGTCCCAAGTCCTCCGCTGCAGGCGTCTGGGCGCGTCCCGAGTCCTCCACTGCAGGTGTCTGGGCAGCTGTCTCTGAAAGGGCAGGCAGTGCATGCCCCATGTGCCCGTGCTGTGCCTTGTCCTGCTGTGCACACAGCTTCATCTCTACTGGCTGTAAGTGGGCATGGGCATGCGTGCGGGGGTGAGGGCACTCCTGGGCCTCAGTCACTGCGTGCTGATGCTGCTTGCCTCTGTGTGCTCTGCACCTGAGCCGGGGTCGCTCATCTTTTCTCCCCTGGACGTCCTGTGAGTAGAGCCGGGCCCCACTCTGCATCTGATTGTCTTGCTCAGCCCTGTCTGACATGTGGCCCGCACTTCCTCAAGGGCCCGTGGTGGCATGGGCTCCACTGGGTTGCTCTGGTCTGCCGTGGGTGGCATGTGTGTCTGTTTCCTTCTCTTGTTTATGGCGAGCCCTCCTGTCTGCACTGTGGACAGCCCGTCCAGCTTGCTGGTCCATGGAGCAGGTGTCCTCTGTAGGATGGGGGCCTGCAGGGCGCTGTGGTCGGAGGGCGTCTGCATTCAACCCTGGGCGTCCCCTGCACTCTCGGATGCTGCGGTTCCACGCTTTGCCCACCCGGGGCACAGCGGGTGCTGCTCCCTCAGCCTGCCCAGGGTGCCCGTGGCCTTAGTTTGCATTTTTCTCCTGTTGATGAGGCTGGCTCGTCGGAACCTGGCCATCCTCTGGGGGAGTGTCTGCCTTCCCCTTGCTGCCCGTGTGAGCCTGTGCTGGCCGAATGCATGCCGAGCACCTTCCATCTGTGGCGTTCACGCTGCCTTCCCGGAGCCCTGTGCTGGCACAGCTCTCTCTCTCTCTAGAGGGGACGCCCGTGCTGGCTTCTTCCATGTCTGTGATGTCTGTGTCTTGTTGAAGAAGCCACTCCTTCCCCAGCTTAGGAGGGTTCCTGTGGACCATCTTCCAAGAGAGCTGTGGCTGCCTTACAGTTGGGGCTGAGGCTTCCTTGACTGTGTGAGCTGGGGGTGAGGCCTCCTGCTTTGTTCTGGTGGATACCCAGTGCTGGCCGCTGGGCTGAGTACCATGTTGCTGCCCTGTCATGTGTGCAGCCTCTGGCGTCCGTGGCCTCTCAGCATGCTCGCTGGATTCCCTGTTGGGCCCTGCTGGAGCTGCATGGTGAGGTGTAACGTGGGCTTCACCATTGTGGGGCCCTTTCTGCTTCTTTGTATCTCAATATACATTTTTCATTTTTTTATTTTTTGAGAGGGAGTCTCGCTCTGTTGCCCAGGCTGGAGTGCAGTGGCACGATCTTGGTTCACTGTAGCCTCCACCTCCTAGGTTCATGTGATTCTTCTGCTTCAGCCTCCCCAGTAGCTGGGACTACAGGCGCCCACCACCACACCCAGCTAATTTTTGTATTTTTAGTAGAGACTGGATTTCACCACGTTAGCCAGGCTGGTCTTGAACTCCTGACCTCAGGGGATCCTCCCGCCTCAGCCTCCCAAAGTGCTGGGATCACAGACGTGAGACACCGTACCCAGCCCTGTGTACCACATTATTAATTGAGTTATCTTTCTTTGATTTATGGCTGGTTTTTTGATTTTCTGCTTTTATTTTTCGGAATTACACGTACTATATTTGATCATAAATAATGTAAGACATCTTTGAGGAAGACCCCTTTACTGACCTCTGTGAAATCCCTCAGCCCCTCGGGGCCTGCTTCTCAAGCTGGGCCCCTCCCCCCGCCAGAGCCCCTCTGCGTAGGCCCAGAGCGGCCCTGGCACCGCTTGCTGGCCGGTGCAGAGCTGGCTGTGTCCATGAGTGGGAGGTGCCAGAGGGCGCCCGGCAGCTGTGGCCCTGAGTGAGGGCTGTCTGGGAGGGGCCCTGGCTGTGTCTCACACCCATTTGTTTTCCCTGAAGTGTCTCTGTCCACATCAGGTTCACGGGGTTGTCTTCTGGAATTTTACAGGTTGAGAACTTGTTGGTTAGTAACCAAGGGACCATTAAGCTGTGTGACTTTGGCAGCGCCACGACCATCTCTCACTACCCTGACTACAGCTGGAGTGCACAGAGGCGAGCCCTGGTGGAGGAAGAGGTGAGCTGAGCAGGGCCTGTGCTGGGGGAAGCCGGCCCTCCCCTCAGACAACGCCCTGAGTGTTCTATTTGCCCCTGGGTGAGCCGAGCAGGACCTGTGCTGGGGGAAGCCGGCCCTCCCCGAGTTCTGTGCCCTGAGTGCTCTATTCCCTGCCGGGTGAGCTGAGCGGGGCCTGTGCTGGGGGAAGCCAGCCCTCCCCGAGTTCTGTGCCCTGAGTGCTCTATTCCCTGCCGGGTGAGCTGAGTGGGGCCTGTGCTGGGGGAAGCTGGCCCTCCCTGGGGTCTGCGCCCTGAGTGCTATATTTGCTGCCGTGGTGTTTTGAGTGGGGACCTGCAGCTGTCCTGGAGCCAGAACCTCAGCAGCATCCCCCAGGCCTACATCCGAGGCCCAGTAAGCTGCTGCATCCTGAAACGTGGAACACCGCATTTCACCTCCGTCCCCCAAGACTGACATCCACGCCCGGTCAGCTGCCATGCCCTGAAACATGGAACACCGCATTTCATCTCCGTCCCCCAGGCCAACATCCTGAAACGTGGAACACCCCATTTTACCTCCGTCCCCCCAGGCCAACATCCATGGCCTGGTCAGCTACTGCATCCTGAAACATGGAACACCCCATTTCACCTCCATCCCCCCAGGCCGACATCCACGGCCTGATCAGCTGCTGCATCTTGAAACGTGGAACACCCCATTTCACCTCCGTCCCCCCAGGCCAACATCCACAGTCAGTCAGCTGCCACATCCTGAAACGTGGAACACCCCATTTTACCTCCGTCCCCTGAGGCCGACATCCTGAAACATGGAACACCGCATTTCACCTCCGTCCCCTGAGGCCGACATCCTGAAACGTGGAACACCCCATTTCACCTCCGTCCCCGCAGGCCAACATCCACGGCCTGGTCAGCTGCTGCATCCTGAAACGTGGAACACCCCATTTCACCTCCGTCCCCCAAGGCCGACATCCTGAAACATGGAACACCGCATTTCACCTCCGTCGCCTCAGGCCAACATCCACAGTCAGTCAGCTGCCACATCCTAAAACGTGGAACACCGCATTTCGCCTCAGTCCCCCAAGGCTGACATCCTGAAACGTGGAACACTGCATTTCACCTCCGTCCCCTGAGGCCGACATCCGCAGTCAGTCAGCTGCCACATCTTAAAACGTGGAACACCACATTTCACCTTCGTCCCCCCAGGCCGATATCCTGAAACGTGGAATACTGCATTTCACCTCCGTCCCCCCAGGCTAACATTCACAGCCTGGTCAGCTGCTGCATCCTGAAACGTGGAACACCGCATTTCACCTCCGTCCTCCTCCCAAACCCGCCTCTGAATGTTGCAGAGCTATTTTTTCTTGGATTTTGTGATGATGAGATGTGCATAACAGCGCTTTATCAGTGTGGTCATCGTAAGTGGGTGGCTCGGTGGCAGAAACACATCTGTTCACCATCCATCTCCAGAACTCTGTTATCTTTTAAAACACAAAATGGCTATTTTTTTTATAAAATCACTTAGAAATGTATCTGCATGAGAGACTGGGTGGTGTGTCCTCTGGGTGTGAGCAGGCTTATCCTGTGGCAGCCTGGGTGGGTCCTCAAGCCCTTAAGGGACAGACTCAGACTGAAAGGAGGCAGGCACCCGGCAGAGCTGCCTTCGGCACTGGCCGCTGGGAAGGGGTTTCTGGGATGGGCAGAGGGCAGGCACTGCAGCAGTACAGGCTGTGGGAACCGGGTGCTGCTGGGGGCGGGGACATCCTTTCCACAGTCTCCCTAAGCTACTCGTTTGCAACCTCTGCATTTGCCTACAGGTAGCTTGCACTGCATAAAAAATGCACATAATTTGTACAAACCGTACAGAACAGAAAATAACCAGGAATGGTGGGGGCAGGGAGTGTCTGAGGACGGAGGCCGGGAGTCCCCCAGGCCCTCTGAGCCCACCTGCCGTGCACAGTACACAGGGGTGCTGATGCCCACATGACACACACCATCCTCATGGCAGAGCCACGGGCCTCACTGGCACCTGCAGTTCTAGCACAGCTGTGGGGCCACGGTCCTTCCTCAGTGAGGGCCTGGCAAGCGTCCACACAGCCCACAGACTCAGGGCCACCTGCCCTGGCATTGAGGAGACGGACCCTGCAAGGCCCAGGGCTCGCCTGGAGCTTTCTCCCCCGACCTGCCGCTGAGGCCGAGGACAGGCTATTGAGGGTTGCCCACAGAAGTCCTAGGGTTCATTTCCTTCTCTGTCTTGGTTCTGTAACTCACTTGAAATGCATTTGGGCTTGTCTGCCTATTTATGTGAACAGACTATATTTTTTAGAGTAGTTGAGGGTAACAAAAGTGGAGCTGAGAACACAGGGTGGCCCCATCCATGCTCTCTCACAGCCCCTCCTTCCTCTGAGCCCCTCGTGTCCTCGGCTCTCTTCCCGAGCTCCTTGCTCCAGAGGCGGGTGGTAGATGTGCGTCTGCTGCCCGCACGTGGCCTGCTCTCACCCCGTCTTGGAGCTGGAGGAGTTATGTGTGCTGTCTGCACTCAGGCCTCCTTGCTCTCGGGTCTTGCGGGTCTTGCATTTGTAGCTGACGGTTCCGGCCTCAGGGAGGTCATTCCTGAAAAGCAGGTCTTAGAGTGGAGGGTGGTTTATCCTGCTTTCTGTCAGCTCTCATTTTCTGTTCCCTTTAGAAATTGTAGCCTGCCCAAGGCCATGCACTGTCCTGCTGTAAGCACAGAGCCCACCTGCCCCTGCTCTCCTGTGAATCTGCCGCTGAGGGCGGGGGTTTGTGTGTCTGCTGTGCACGGAGACTCGCTCTTCCTCATGGCTGTGCGGCCCCAGCCCCTGCCTCTTGAAAGTGCCCCCACGTGTTGCTGAGGCTCTCACATTACCCTTGAGCCGCTCAGGTGAATCTGGTGGGCGGCTTCCTTCCCCGGTGCCCGTCTTGTGCCCTGGGGCTCTGGGCACAGCCACTCTGGAGTGGGGCCCCTGTGCCAGTTGAGGGTGCACACACCCTTCTCCTCAGCAAGCAGAATTGGTACACGGCAGGTGAAGACGTGAGTGGCTTGTGCCATGAAGCACGGGAGGCCATGGGAGACTGAAGGAGGTGAATGACTCGGTCTTCCTCCTAAGGCACGAGCTGAGTCCGAAGATGAACGGCGGAGGTGGGGCTGGGCAGGCTGAGGTCATCACCGGCCACAGTGTGCGGAGCAGGCTGCTCCCTGGTCTGCTGTGCTTTTGGAAAGCTGCATGAAGTGATGCAACATAAAACATGTTGTTTGTGGGATGTGACTTTCCCTTAGAAATGTTGTGTTTTTTCAGATCACGAGGAACACAACGCCGATGTATAGAACACCTGAAATCATAGACTTGTATTCGAACTTCCCGATCGGCGAGAAGCAGGATATCTGGGTGAGGTCTGGCGCCTCTCAGCGGCTGTGCCTGGCTCTGCACGCCCCAACTCAGCCTGAGGCAGTGTGGGCCGGGTGCCTGCCACTCAGAACCAGCCCGCCTCCCTGGCGCCCTCTCCCTTCTCCTCCCTTCTCCCTTTTCTTTTTCCTTAAGAATCACTGTGACTATGACTTTTTTGTCTTTTTTTTTTTTTTTTTTTTTTTTTGGAGACAGGGTCTTCCTCTGTCGCCCAGTGCACTGGTGCAACCTCAGCTCAGGCTCACTGCAACCTCCACCCCCTGGGCTCAAGGGATCCTCCCACCTCTGCCTCCCAAGTAGCTGGGACCACAGGTGCATACCACCATGACCAGCTATTTTTTTGTATTTTTGGTAGAAGATGTGGTCTTACCATGTTGTCTAGGCTGGTCTCGAACTCCTGAGCTCAAGCAGTCCATGGCCTTAGCCTCCCAAAGTGCTGGGATTACAGGCTTGAGCCACTGCACCCTGCCCAACCGTGACTGCTTCTAATGGGATGAACTGAGAAGCAGTCATGGTGTCCTGTGCAGCTGGGTTGGCTTAGAGCTCATGTGTCTGGGTCCGCCTGAGGTTTCCCTCAGCCCCGTCCCTGCCTCACCCCAGCCTTGGCAGGCTCAGCTCCCGTGTTTAGAGCCGGGCCAGAGTGAGGGCTGTTCCTGATGGTCAGGGTGGTCTCCTGCATCCTCCCTTTTCCCTGCACCTCTCCAAGGCCGTGTCCCCGTTGACCGAGGGTGGCCACGCATGGTGACCTGCCCTCTGGTTCTTTGACGTCCCCTCACCCCATCATTCAGCCACCAGGTATGGTGCTCGGCCCTCCGTAGTGTGTTTGCCTAAGAATCACAGCACGTGGGGCTGCAGGGTGAGGCCCTCTGTCCTTTGAGGTGTGGAAGTGCGGGGCTGTGCACGTGGTCATTGTTTGTGTTCTTGGCCCGCCCCTGTGACTGGCCTTCTGCCCGTCCCACACGAGGACACTCCTGGCCTGCTCTTGCTTGGCCTGGGGTCCTGGTGACACTGAAGTGATCCCCAGTCTCTCCTCTGGGTTCACATAAAAATTGGGTGATTGATGAGAAATCGCTGACTGTTCAGGGCCAGTTCTGTGAAAACCCTGAGTGGACAGAGGCGGCTTCTGGCAGCTTCCTGCAGCGTCTGCCCCGTGCCCTATACCCTGCGCATGGGGTCAGGTCGGAAATGTGGGGCTTCGCTGTTGCCGAGGATGGGACGGGCACCTGCCCCTCGCACAGCACACTGTGGGGTCTGTGATGGTCCCACCAGCCCATGATCCTCAGTGCATGAGTGTGGGAACCCTGGAATTGTGAAAGGAACCTTTCATCTGAAGAGCCTGGAGTCCGTTTAGCACTGTTGCCTGGACGGTTCTTTGTGGTGAATAAGGTGGAGCATCCAGACTTCCCTGGGCTGTGGGAAGCGCTGCTGCCAGCGCCACACAGCCAGGCGATGCTGTGTCACCACCGACTGTACCCCTGCGCTCCCCAAGGGAGGAGCCGCCCCTCGGCCAGTCTCCGTGTCTCCAGTGCTCATCTCCTGCCCTTGTCCCCGCGGGCCCTGGGATCACCCCTGCCCTCCCCTGGAGCCTCGGCATCAGCCCTGCGCTCCCTGTGAGCCTCAGCGTTACCGCTGCCCTCCCCAGCATGCTCAGCATCAGCCCTGGTCTCCCGCAGGCCCTGGGATGCATCTTGTACCTGCTGTGCTTCCGGCAGCACCCTTTTGAGGATGGAGCGAAACTTCGAATAGTCAACGGGAAGTACTCGATCCCCCCGCACGACACGCAGTACACGGTCTTTCACGGCCTCATCCGTAAGTCCCACTGGGATGCCTCCGTGGGGCAAGACCCTGTAGCACAGACCTCGCCTCACTCTGGAGGCCCCGCCCCGCCTGCGGCACTGCTCACCCGGCCCGTCACCCTGGTTTTGACATGTCCCTAGGGGTGGGTTCCACAGAGCTCCCCTGCCAACCACCCTGCTGGTGAATGTGCGGTGCTCTGAGTGGTGGGTTTTGATCATTTTGTTTGGTTTTTGTTCTTCCCTTTGCCGCTCCCTCCTTGCCTTTGAAGTCACTGATGTGTGTAGAGGGAGTGGCCTCTGGTGGTCTGTGACCTCTGCCGGTGCAGGGGGTGCTGGCCCTGGGGAACCGTGGGGCCCAGCACACACTGTGCTTCTGCCACAGGCGCCATGCTGCAGGTGAACCCAGAGGAGCGGCTGTCCATCGCCGAGGTGGTGCATCAACTGCAGGAGATTGCGGCCGCCCGCAATGTGAACCCCAGGTCTCCCATCACAGAGGTGAGTGAGGTACTCGTGAGCCCCACATCTCCCCCGCTTCATCTGGACCCTGCACCCTGGGGGTCCCTGCCCACTTCATGTGGAGCCACAGCAGGAGCAGGGGCACCACCGAAGCCCAGGGCCAAGACCTAGGGGCACGCTGGGGCTGTCGCCAAGGTCTTCACACTCTGCACACACTCCTCTGGCCTTGAGTTCTACAGGCACTTTTCTGGATTCTTTCCCTGACGGGGTGGCGTGAGTTGCCGCTGCGTCTGTGTTTCTGGGGTCTGGTGTCTAGGCCAGCTCAGCAAGTCCTCAGCTCCAGGCCTCCTGGGGTGGCATGAGTTGCCGTTGCATCTCTGTTTCTGGGGCCCCATCTCCAGGCCAGCTCAGCTGATCCTCAGCTCTAGGCCTCCTGGTTGCAGTCATCTCCGGACTGGGCCCAGCCAGGGTCCCTTCCCAGGCACCCGTGGTTGCTGGCAGCATCAGGGCCTGGGGGCTGGGAGACAGGCCAGCGGGGCCGCGTGCTTTGTGGAAGTGTGAGGCCTGGGAGGCAGCAGCACCTGTTGGCCAGAAGATACTCTTAGGGTCTTTTCTGACCCAGCCGTGGACAGTGGGTACCGTCTCCGTCACCAGACCCTCGAGGCAGAGCAGACGTGCCACCCGGCCCTCATAGGCAGCAGGCACGCCCTGGGCATCCCAGCTCATGGACTAGGTCAGGACATGCGGGGCCCCCCTGTGGCCCTCAGAGGGGTCTGTGTCCAAGGACCCAGGACTCTTGGCTCCTGCGTTTTGTCCCCTTTTCAGCCATTGCAGTGGACCTGGTCCAGGCAGTGGGTGCGTAGCACAGGAAGGGAAGGTCAGAGCTACTGCCTGAGTCCTTGTCTGAGGATGGGAGCCTGTAGGAAAAGCATGGTCTGGGCTGAGTGAAGGGTTTGCAGTTCCTATAGGGGGAGGACGGTCTGGGCTGAGTGAAGGGTTTGCAGTTACTGTGGGGAAAGGACAGTCTGGGCTGAGGAGGGTTTGCAGTTCCGGTGGAGGGTGGATGGTCTGGGCTGAGTCGAGGGTTTGCAGTTCTTGTGGGGGCTGCATGGGGATGGAGACCTGGGAGCAGGGGAGCCCCAGGATGCAAGGTGCAGGTGGGGAGGGGCTGTGGTGCCTCTGGGGGCCATCGTGGTGAGTGCGCCAGCGGAGGGAGGGAGCCCCGATGCTGGGTATGGGGAGCATTTTGAGGTGTGGGGCACTCTGAGGTGGGAGAGTTGGTATTGCTGGTGACCTCTCAGCAGCTTCCCTGGGGCCGGTCAGAGAGCAGCGGAAGGAAAGCACTCCTGGGTGGCCTTGCTCTTTAGCAGGGCAGCGCAGGCCTGGCGTCCTCCTGCCTCGGTGGCTCTACGGAAAATGCCTATCAACTCCCTGGAGGTCACGGACGACAGTAGGTTTGCGGGGAGGTGCGGGCCTCATGCTTCATCTGGCAGGCTGGAGGAATTCTCGATGGGGCGGGAGGAGGTGCTGCTGGGCCGATGGGCAGACTCAGGCCACTAGCAATGGGGCCCTCAGTGCTTCTAAGCCAAGACCCCACAGGGACAAACATGAGACACCTGCTCAGGCCCCCAGAAAACACAGTCTATGATGGGGCTGAGCCCACAGTGAGCCCCACGGGGTGGCCTCCAGAACCCAGGCCCTGAAGTGATGGGATGTACCAGGACAGACAGGCCATGTGTCTGCCTAAGATGGTGTGGGATGGGAGGCAGAGGCTGCAGTGAGCTGAGACCATGCCACTGCACTCCAGCCTGGGTGACAGAGCGAGACCCCGTCTCCAAAAAAAGAAAGAAAAAAAGATGGTTGTGCAGACTGGGGAGAGACAGAAAAGGAAGAGGAACAGAACGTGCAGCCCAGGAAGCTTGGCTGGAGCGCTGGGCAGCCGCAGCGGCCCCGAGTGAGGCAGACCCCACCTCCTCCAGATGCCCGAGTGTCCACTCCCCAGGCTTCGTGTGTGGTTTTGTTTGTGGAGTTTCAGCCGAGGCTTTGGCTTGTGGGCAGTGCCTCCCTTGCACTGTGTCATAGGTGGGGCAGAAGATGGGTTCCGAGGTGCCCATGCTGCACCTCTCCACCACGTGGGTGGGCGTGAGATTTCAGTTTAGAGCCCTGACCTCTGTGTTTTCATTGTCACAGCTCCTGGAGCAGAATGGAGGCTACGGGAGCACCGCGCTGTCCCGGGGGCCACCCCCTCCCATGGGCCCCACAGGCAGCGGCTACGGTGCAGGTGAGTGCCCTGTCCTGCGCCCGCCACCCGTCCCTTGCTTCTGCTGCTACCCCGGCACCCGCAGCACGTCGGGGCGGAGGCTGAGGGCCTTCTCTCCCGGGGCCTCCTGTCCCACTGGAGACAACTGTGCCGTTGGGGTCCCCGAGCCCACCCTTGGGTTCCACAGTTCTCTGGGGCTTACAGAACTCAGCAAAGCTGGTGTCTCGGTGCAGGTCAGAATGGGGACGGGATTCAGACTCAAGCCAGCCAAGGGAAGAGGCCTCACTCAGCGGTTCTGTACAGCAGCGCCTGCCAGGAAAGCAGCCTGCGCCATGGCCGAGACAGCAGCATAGACCACATCGTAGGGTCTGGCACGGCCCAAGGCCCCAGGGAAACACACCCCTTTTGGGGAGTGAGGGGGCATCCCAGGTTCCTTCCCAGGAGCTCGGGACAAAGGGCCAGGCCTGCTGTGGGCAAGATGAACCCTTTACTGCAGCAGTGACCCTGAGGCCGGGGTGTAGGAACAGGCATTGCACAGCCGAGGGTGGTGGGGGAGACGGTTCTGCTACTGGTATGAGGTGGTCCCTTCCGCTGCATGAGGAGTGGGCACCCGTGATGGGCCTGGGTGTCTTTGGAGGGTCCTCAGCCAGTGAGGAGTGGAGCGGGCCCTGGGAGACAGACGCTGCATGCCCTTGGCACTCTGTGCCGGCCCCGGGCGCGCTCTGGAAGGTTCCGGGGGAGCCACTGAGGACACGGTCTTGACAGGCAGCGGCTGAGTGTGCAGCTCTGCATGGCCCTGACCCCTCCCGACCTCACCCCCCATCCCTGCTCAGGTGTGGGAGGGCTCGCCTGGGTCCTTCAGCTCTGCCTCCCAGGGAGGGGCTCGGCCCCATGTTCGCGGCACCCGGGCCACGCAGTGTGGGTCTTGCAGGCGCAGGTGCCATGGCCGGCTGGGTCTCTGCTGGCTGGAGGGAGGGTGAGTCCTCGAGTGCCGGGTTCTGCGGGGCCTCCGTCTCCTGTCTGCTAGAGGGATATTGGTCAGGTGGGGTTTTTTTGTTTGTTCGTTTTTTTTTGAGACGGAGTCTCACTCTGTCACCAGGCTGGAGTACAATGGCGCAATCTCAGCTCATTGCAGCCTCCGCCTTCTGAGTTCAAGTGGTTCTCCTGCCTCAGCCTCCCAAGTAGCTGGGATTATAGGCGTGCACCACCACGCCTGGCTAATTTTTGTATTTTTAGTAGAGAAAGGGTTTCACCATGTTGGCCAGGATGGTCTTGATCTCTTGACCTCGTGATCTGCCCGCCTCAGCCTCCCAAAGTGCTGGGATTACAGCTGTGAGCCTCTGTGCCTGGCCTGTTTTTTCTTTGTTTTTTGTTGTTTTTTAAGATGGAGTCTTGGTCTGTCGCCCAGGCTGGAGTGCAGTGGTGCGATCTTGGCTCACTGCAAGCTCTGACTCCATGGTTCAAGCCATTCTGCTGCCTCGGCCTCCCAAGTAGCTAAGATTACAGGTACACGCCACCACGCCCAGCTACTTTTGTATATTTAGTAGAGACAGGGTTTCACTTTTTTTATTTTTTTAACACTAACTCGTGCCACCAAAGCCGCCTGTGAAGACCTCACTCCCAGGACCCTCCAGGTCAGGGGCTGCCACCCTGTGTTCCTGTCCACAGTGGTGGTGGCCTCAAGCTGTGGCCGTGAGGCTGGCCTGTCCTGGCAGACAGAGTTCCAGCCCAAGCTGTGCTGAGGCAGCTACATAGCCCTCCATACCCAGATTGGCTGCTTTGTGGGTCTCTGGAAAGTCTGAGGACAGGGTCAGACCTGCCAGTGCCGCGGCCTGGCTTGCCGCTGGGTGTGTGTGGGTCAGGGGCCTGGCCCTGCCACCTGGCATCGTGCACCTGGGGAGGTGGGACAGAGCACCTGCGGCCCGCTGAGACTGTCTCCCACAGGCCTGGCCCTGGCGGAGTATGACCAGCCCTATGGCGGCTTCCTGGACATTCTGCGGGGTGGGACGGAGCGGCTCTTCACCAACCTCAGGGATACCTCGTCCAAGGTCATACAGTCTGTTGCCAAGTAAGTGTGAGGCCCCAGGGCCCTGGACCTGCTGTACTTGTTCCAGGCTCAGTCCCACTTCTCGCTCCCCTGCGGTAGTGGAACAGCAGGCCATCAGGCCCCACGGGAGCTCCCGAGGCATGGGACAGCATCACCCCCTTCTCCCAGGGAGTCGGAACAAGCCCAGCACCCCGAGCCGGGCAGATCCCTTTCCTTTGACCCCTGTGGGGCAAGGCCCTGCTGTGGAAACGCCTGGGCCCACCCTCCACTTGCTATGATGACGCCCCTCACACTGGGTGCTCCTGGGCTGTTCCTGGGACTCTTTGCTGCAAATTGGGTGAAACAGCTGTGGTGATGCCTCACTGAGGCAGTCCCCTGTTACTCAGACTTAGGCCCGAGTGGAAGGGTCTGAGTGTGTGGTAGGAGGAAGTCTCCCTCTGGGTGGGCCATCAGAGGGCGTGTCTGTGTAGGGGTGGCCCCTGGCCCCCGACATCGGCCCATAGGCCTGGCAGCCTCTGCTCACAGCACACTGGAAGTGTTCCAGAGTGTGGCCCCTGTGTGTCATGGGGTCTGTGTGCCGGCTTTTCTGGAGGAGCTGGATGCCCAGGAGCACGCTGGCTGCTCATCTGTCCCTGCGGACACGCCAGCTCAAGGGCGTTCGCTGTGTCAGGAAACAACCTAGGAGCTGGGCTGGGTTGGCGCCTGTCACACCGAAGCCACATGCAGCCTGTCATGGGTACCACATTCCTTCTACAGCCAGACACCTTCCGCCGTGTTCCTTTGTTCTTTCCTTTGTGCTGTGATCACTGTTTTGTGTTCTCAGCATCAGGTAGACGTGTGCACTTGTGCCGGCATGTGGCCCAGCATCTGTGCACGTGTGAATGTAGGTGCGTGTGTGCCCATGTGTAAGCATGTGTAAGCATGTGTCTGTGACCGTGTGAGGACGTGAGCATAACATGCATGTGTGTGAACACTTGTGCGTGTGTAAATGCTGGTGTGTGTGTGTGTGTAAGCATGTGTATAGATGGCATGAGCATGTATGGGCATGTGTGTGAGTGCTGGTGTGAGCATGTATGCTGGTGCTTGAGTGCTCATGTGAGCTGTGAGACTGAGTGCACACGTGCATGCGTGTGTATGAGCATGTGCCATGTGTGAGCATGTGTGCATATGTGTGAGCTGTGTGCATATGTATAAGTGCCTATGTGAGCTTTGCACACATCAGCGTGTGTAGGAGTGCCTGTGTGTGTGTGAACTGTGTGCACGTGTAAGCATGTGTGAGTGCCTGTGTGTGAGCTGTGTGCACGTCAGCATGTGTACGACTGCCTGTGTGAGCTGTATGCACACGTCAGCATGTACATAAGTGCCTGTGTGTGAGCTGTGTGCACATGTGAGCATGTGTATGAGTGCCTGAGTGTGAGCTGTGTGCACATCAGCATGTGTAGGAGTGCCTGTGTGTGTAAACTGTGTGCATGTGTAAGCATGTGTGAGTGCATGTGTGTGTGTGAGCTGTGTGCACGTCAGCATGTGTACGACTGCCTGTGTGAGCTGTATGCACACGTCAGCATGTAAATAAGTGCCTGTGTGTGAGCTGTGTGAGCTGTGTGCACGTGTGAGCATGTGTACAAGTACCTGTGTATGAGCTGTGTGCACGTCAGTGTGTGTACGAGTGCCTGTGAGTGTGAGCTGTGTGCACGTCAGCATGTGTATGAGTGCCTGTGTGTGTGAGCTGTGTGTATCCATGTGTGCTGCACATTTGGCTGTGTGGTGCCATTAACGGTGCACCTCATGTCTGTGCAACCTTTTGTAGAGAGAAACCTGTTCTTAGTGGGCCTGCATGTCCCCAGAGCAGAGCGTGAGCTTGCTCACATCTGTGGCCGCCGCCTCTGTGACGTCGCCTGCCTGAGTTGTGGCTGACGGAAGATCAGAGGAAGCTCCATCTGTCTGGGGCCAGCCAACTGCCCACTGGGCCCAGGGCTGTTGCTCCTGCAGGGTCCTGGCTGGTAGTACTGCATGTGAAGCGCAGCAGGACTGGCCTTGCCCCAGGGGGACGAGAGACTCTTGAGCGTCATCTCAGCAACAGTGATGTTGGGATCAGAGTGGAAACGGACGGAGAGGATGCACAGCAAAGCCGCGTGTGAAAGTAGGAGCAGTCACTTTCAGCGCTGGAGGAAAGGGATGGATGCTGTGTCCCATAGCACCCCCGGCTGCCTGATTCCCCAGAAGACTCGTGGGCTCCACGGCCACAGTGAATTGTGGGGATGGGGCCAAACGGAGTCAGCAGAGGCAGGAGGCGTGTGAGGCATCCAGGGTCCGGGCACACCTCCCACGGTCCTCCCGGGGGGTCTCCAGCCCACGCTCCCCTCCCAAGCAGCTGTGAGGATGGTGGGAGCTGCTGTCTGCTGGAAGTCCAAGGCCCCAGGGGCTGGTCCTAAAAACGGCTCTGCTGGGACCCGTGGGTCCCAGGCCCTAGGAGGACGCAGTTTGGCTTGAGCGTGTGCTGCGTGCACAGCACTCAGGCACAGCCAGCTGCTGCTTATTCATCGGGGGACGTGGGAACCCTCCCAGCACCCCCCAGGTGCCCACTGAGGGCAGGCCTGCTGTTTCAGTCTGTCTTCTGTTCACGCCACGTGCTTGAGGCCGATGAAGCTACCGAGACTTGTGTTTGTTGACTTAGAAACCACCGTGAGTTCTGGCTGGGCCTGGAGACTCATGAGGTGGCCGAACACAGTGACTCATGTAATCCCAGCACTTCGGAAGGCTGAGGAGGGAGGCTCTGTTGAAGATAGGAGTTTGAGACCAGCCTGGACAACACAGCGAGACCCTGTCTCTACAGAAATAAAAAATTTAGCTGGGTAAAGTGGTGGGCTGCACCGGAGGCCAAGGTGGGAGGATCGCTTGCGACCAGGAGCTTTTGGCTGCAGTGAGTTGGGATCGCACCACTGCACTCCAGCCTGGGTGACAGAGCAAAACCCTGCCTCAAAAAAAAAGGACAGTGAATTCATTTGCATTTCTGGCTCTCCCCATGGACAAGTCCAGGAGTGGGGGCCGGGGTGGCCGTGAAGCCCTCGCTGCCCTGGTGCCTGGTGTTCTGGGGCCTGGTTTCTCTCCTGTCAGCGTTTGGTTCAGCCCTCACACACACACACCCCTTGCACACATGCCCAAGGCCAGCACAGACAGGTCCACGCCTCCTTGGGCTGCAGGGGTGGGTGAGAC
>CAUYLG010033047.1:0-45322 GCA_963573385.1 Cacajao melanocephalus | reverse complement strand
TTTATGTGCATAAAGTTGTTTGTAGTAATCTCTGATCGTATTTTGTATTTCTGTGGAATCAGTGGTGATATTCCCTTTATCATTTTTTATTGCATCTATTTGATTCTTCTCTCTTTTCTTTTTTATTAATCTGGCTAGCAGTCTACAAACCACTGCTCAAGGAAATAAGAGAGGACACAAATACATGGAAAAACATTCCATGCTCATGGTTAGGAAGAATCAATATTGTGAAAATGGCCATAGTGCCCAAAGTAATTTATACATTCAATGCTATCCCCAACAAGCAACCTATGACCCTGTTCCCAGAACTGGAAAAACCACCTTAAACTTCATATAGAACCAAAAAAGAGCCCACATAGCCAAGACAATCTAAGCAAAAAAAACAAAGCTGGAGGCATCATGCTACCTGACTTCAAACTATACTACAAGGCTATGGCAATCAAAACAGCATGGTACTGGTACCAAAACAGACATATAGACCAATGGAACAGAACAGAGGCCTTGGAGGCAATGCCACACATCTACAACCATCTGATCTTTGACCAACCTGACAAAAACAAGCAATGGGGAAAGGATTCCCCGTTTAATAAATGGTGTTGGGAAAACTGGCTAGCCATGTGCAGAAAGCAGAAACTGGACCTCTTCCTGACACCTTACACTAAAATTAACTTTAGATGGATTAAAGACTTAAACATAAGACCTAACACCATAAAAACCCTCAAAGAAAACCTAGGCAAAACCATTCGGGACGTAGGCATAGTCAAGGACTTCATGACTAAAATATCAAAAGCACTGGCAACAAAAGCCAAAATAGACAAATGGGATATAATTATACTCCAGAGCTTCTGTACAGCCAACGAAACAATCATTAGAGTGAACTGGCAACCAAGAGAACGGGAAAAAAATTTTTGCAATCTACGCATCTGACAAAGGGCTAATATCCAGAATCTACAAAGAGCTAAAAGAGATTTACAAGAAAAAAACAACTCCATTCAAAAGTGAATGATGGATATGAACAGACACTTTTCAAAAAAAGATATATATGCGGCCAAGAAACATGAAATAATGCTCATCATCACTGGTCATTAGAGAAATGCAAATCAAAACCACACTGAGATACCATCTCATACCAGTTAGAATGGCAATCATTAAAAAATCTGGAGATAACAGATGCTGGAGAGGATGTGGAGAAATAGGAACACTTTTACACTGTGGGTGGGAGTGTAAATTAGTTCAACCATTGTGGAAGACAGTGTGGCAATTCCTCAAGGATCTAGCAATAGAAATTCCATTTGACACAGCAATCCCATTACTGGGTATATATCCAAAGGATTATGAATCATTCTATTATAAAGACACATGCACACGTATGTTCATGGCGGTATTGTTTACAATAGCAAAGACCTGGAACTAACCCAAATGCCCACCGATGATAGACTGGAAAAGGAAAATGTGGCACATATACACCATGGAATACTATGCAGCCATAAAAAATGATGAGTTTGTGTCCTTTGTAGGTACACGGATGAATCTGGAAACCATCATTCTCAGCAAACTGACACAAGAACAGAAAATCAAATACCGCATGTTCTCACTCATAGGCGTGTATTGAACAATGAGAAAACACAGACACAGGGAGGGGAGCATCACATACTGGGGTCTGTTGGGGGGGACTATGGTAGGGACAGCAGAGGGTAGGGAGGTTGGGGAGGGATAACATGGGGAGAAATGCCAGATAAAGGCGACGGGGGAATGGAGGCAGCAAACTACATTGCCATGTATGTACCTATGCAACAATCCTGCCTGTTCTGCACATGTACCCCAGAACCTAAAGTGCAATAAAATATATATTTATACATTTTTTAAAAATAATAATAAATAAATAAATAGGTATTGCTAGTGAATGGAAAGCAGAATACTGCATTAGAAGTGGGTGTCTCTGCTGGCTTCCAGAGCTACACTTCAGGAAAGCAGTTGCCAGGAATTTTCCATTCATAGCCTAGATGTTGTTACAATTCTTAATCAGTCTTTAGCCTTTTAATGTTTACAGAATGAAAACCAAAATTCCCAAAACTGATTACAATTATAATGGCATCTACTGTTTTTACCTATCTTTATTAATTTCATTTATTTATCCCAAAAATATTTTAAAATGTTGCAATACAGTCCTGCAGACTTCAGCAAAGGGTATGGGGTTTTGTTTGTTTGTTTGTTTTGAGACAGAGTCTCGCTGTGTCACCCAGGCTGGCATGCAGTGGCATGATCTCAGCTCACTGCAACCTCTGCCTCCTGGATTCAAGTGATTCTCCTGCCTTAGTCTCCAAAGTAGCTAGGACTACAGGCACGCACCAACATGACTGGCTGATTTTTGTATTTTTAGTAGAGATGGTGTTTCACTATGTTGGCCAGGCTGGTCTTAAACTCTTGACCTCGTGATCTGCCTGCCTCAGCCTCCCAAAGGGCTGGGATTACAGGTGTGAGTCCCCATGCCCGGCCCAGGTGTGGTTTTTACTAATAAAATAAATGAACTCAATTAAACTAAGTAATATGTAACTGCTTTTCCTTTAGAAGAGTACAACTTAAGGGCATGATACTGCATTTTGGTTCCTATGGTGATACAGGAGTAAGAAATTATAAATGTGAAATATTGCCTTCAGACCATCACATTTTAGCAAATAAACAGTTGGAGACACAATGGGTTAATCATAGAATCCTAGAAAAAAATTTCTTGCAGTTCATAGGGAGTGTGTAGGTAGTGATTTGACAAAGAAAGAGTCTGAGGTTTATGCCTCAAGAAATGCAACAGGAGAGGCTCTGTGTTAAAGATCCTCATGTTGATAATATTAATAACTGCTTTGCAGCCACAGAAACACTACTGATTTAACAATTTCTGTGGATAACCTAAGGTTGAGCTGGCACCACTGCCTCTCTGGTAGCAAGCTGGTGTTGAGCAAGAGCTCTTCTGGGAAAACTGACTGAAATGACTTACCCTGGAAACCTCTTGCCTTAGGCAAAAAAAAAAAAACCATACCAACTGAAAAATGAACTCTTACTGAAGAAACAATGGAAAGAGGTTCAGATGGGGTGTAGTGCTGTGCTGGAATTACTGGGCAGTCAAGGAAGCTGCCAGCACGTAAAATTGCCTCTGTGGCTGTCAGAATTGGAAACTTTGGATGGCAACTGCATGGTTAGGATAAAATTAGGTTGGTGAATAAGGTCAGCTTTAGGCAAGAGCCAACAGTGAACTGAAAGAGCTAAAGTTTGTGATTTGGGGCTTAAAATTTACTAACATTTATAAACGTTAACATTTTCCACATTAACTTATTTTACATCCATCCTCCCCTGCTGGTCAGTTAAGTATGGAAAGTATTATTAGGTCCATTTTATAGAGGAGGAAATATATTCCAAGAAGGTATTGTAACTTGTCCAGGGGCTTCATATTTCATCGAGTAGCCAGCACACCATGCTTCTGCTTCTGGTAGTGTGAAGGAGGCACTTCAGGTCAGACTACAGAGTCTGGCAAGGTTCCCTCTCCATGGAAGCAAAGGAGACCTCCCTAAACCCACTGATTGCCTAGAACCACATCACAAGTCGGAATGCCTGCAGGTTGGGCCCACCGGGGTAACTTGACAGCGGCAGAGTGGTGATGTCACAAGGCCTTGCCCTGGCTGGGGTGAGCTGTAGGGAGTTGGCGGGACGGACCTGGAGCACGGACGAGCAGAGTTGCTCACTGTGGAGTGCTGCCGGCTCCGTAGGCGCCCCGCCCTGCGCAGCTCGCGCCCCGCCCGCCACGTTCCCTGAGTGCGCTGTGCTGCGGGATTCGCGCCCCGCTAGCCCCTCAGTCGCTCGCCCTTGGCGGTGGTCACTCACTCACGGTCCGGGACACCTTCAGCTCCTTGTTGAGCCACTGGCACAGGATCTCCGACATGGTTCAGCCAGTTCCTCAGACCGCAGGCGAGTGCTAGAAACTCGCCAGGAACCAAGCCCACCAGCCCGCGTCCTCCTGTTGCCAAGGGCAACCCGTTGCTAAGGAAGCGTATCCGTGCTGGAACTAGACGAAAGGCCTAGAGAAGAGGGGACGCCAGGGTTCAGCCGTAGAGGACAGAAAATCGTGGTCCGCCACCTGCTGGCGGGTAAGACCTAAGCCAGTGCAGGAAGAGGCAGTGGGGGGCCTCTGAGAGAAGTTAGGGAGCAGTGCGTGTGGGGAGGGGCGAGGCGGGAACACTTAGGGACCCAGGAGGGGCTTCTTAGATGAGCACAAAGAAAAACGAGAGTCTCCGCAGGGCACCGTGGCTCACGCCAGCCAATAATTCTACCACTTTGGGGAGGGGGTGGCACTCACTTGAGCCTGAGAGTTCAGGACCAGCCTGGGCAAGGTAGCAGAAACCCTCTTTTTTTCTATAAGAAATTAGGCGTGCATGGTGGCGTGCGCCTGTGGTCCCAGCTGCTCAAGGTGCTGACGTGGAAGGATCAACCCAGGTGGCAGAGGTTAGTGAGCCACCTGGGTTGATCCTTCTGTTGAGTCTCATTCTGTTGCCCAAGCTGGGGTGCAGTGGCCGAGATCACAATATTTTATTGTGGTTTTGATAGGCATTTGATGATTAGTGATGATGAATTTTTTTCATATACCTGTTGGCCATTTGTACCTCTTCTTTTGAAAGAGATCTGTTCATGTCCTTTGCATATTTTTAATGGGATTGTTTTTTCTTCTATATTGTGGCTATTAGTCCTTTGTCAGATGAACAGTTTGCAAATATTTTCTTCCATTCAACAGTTTGTCTTTTTACTCTGTTGATTGTTTCATGTATTGTACGGAAGTTTTTAGTTTAATATACCCTGATTGTCTATTCTTGTTTTAGTTATCAGTGCTTTTGTGGTCTTATCCATAAAAGTTTTGCCTAGACCAATGTCCTGAAGTGTTTTCCCTGTGTTTTCTTCTAGTATTTTTATAGTTTAAGATCTAACATTTAGGTCTTTAATCCACCTTGAGATGATTTTTGTATGTGGTGAGAAATATTGTTCAGCTTTATTCTTCTGCATATGAATAGCCAATTTATCCAGCACCATTTATGGAAGAAGGTGTTCTTTCAACATAGTTCTTGGTGCCTCTGTTGAAAATCAGTTGCCTGCAAATATGTAGATTTATTTTTGGGTTCTCTATTATGTTCCATTGGTCTATGTGTCTATTTTTATACCATTACCAAGTTGTTTTGATTATTATAGCCTTGTAATATAATTTGAAGTCAGCTTTTGTGTTGTTTCCAGCTTATGCTGTATTAATTACTATAGCCTTATAATATAAGTTGAAGTCAGATACTGTGCTATTTCTGGCTTTGTTCTTTACGCTCAGGATTGCTTTGGCTATATGGGCTCTTTATTGGTTCCATATAAATTTTAGGATTTTTTTTTCTATTTTTGTGAAAAATGATATTGGTATTTTTAAAGGAATTGAATTGAATCTATAGATTGTCATAGAGAATATGATCATTTTAATGATATGAATTATTCCAATTCATCAACATGGGGTGTCTTTCCATTTGTTTGTGCCCTCTTTAATTTCTGTCATCAGCATTTTGTAATTTTCCTTGTAGGGTCTTTCACTGCCTTGGTTAAATTTATTCCTAGGTATATATTTTTATCATACTAATTGTAAATGAAATTGCTTTATTTATTTATTTATTCATTCATTCATTCATTGGCAGAGATGAATTCTCACTATGTTGCCCAGGCTGGTCTCAAACTCCTGGGCTCAAGCAATCCTCTACCTTAGCCTTCTAAAGCCCTGGGACTACAGGTTTGAGCCACCACCCCTGGCCTTGATTTATTTTTCAGCGATTTCAGTATTAGTGTATAGAAATGCTACTAATTTTTTGCATGTTGATTTTGTATCCTGATACTTTATTGAATTTGCTTAACAGCTCTAAGAGCTATTAGGTGGAATTTTTAAATGTTTCTAATATAAGATTATGTCATTTGCAAAAGGGGACAATCTTACAAGTTAAGTATGTTTTCTTTCTTTATCTTGCCTGCTTCATTTGGCTAGGACTTTCAGTACTCTCTGAATAACAATAGTTAAAGTGGGCAGCCTTGTCTTGTTCCAGTTTTTAGAGAAAGACTTTCAACTTTCCCCCATTTAATATGTTAGCTGTGGGCTTATCGTATATGGTCTTTATTATTTTGAGGTATGTTTTTTCTATGCCTAGTTTGTTGAGAGTTTTTATCATGATGGAATGTTGAATTTTATTAAATGCTTTTTCTGCCTCTATTGAGATCATCATGTGGTTTTTGTCTTTCACTCTGTTGGTGTGATGTATAGCTTTCATTGATGTGTGTATGTCAAACCATCCTTGCATCCCTAGTATAAATCCCCTTTGATCATCGTGTATATCTTTTTGACGTGCTATTTAATTCAGTTTGCTAGTGTTGTGTTAAAGATTCTTGGATCTAGATTCATCAAGGATATTACCCTGTCGTTTTCTATTTGGGTTGCATTCTTATCTATTTTTGGCATCAGGGTAATGCTGGCCTCAAAGAATGCATCAGGGAGCATTCACTCCTCCTCAATTTTTTAAAGAATATTTTGAGGAAAATTGGTATTAGTTTTTCATACTTTTGTTAGTATTCAGCAGTGAATCCATCTGGACTTGTGCTTTTGTTTGTTGAAATGATTTTTATTACTGATTCATTCTCTCTAGTTGTTATTGGTCTGTTCAGGTATTATATTTTTTCCTGATTCAATCTCGCTAGGTTGAGTGTTTCCCAGGAATGTATCCATTTCCCCTGGGTTTTCCAGTATGTTAGCATATAGTTGTATATAATAGTCTCTGATAATATTTTATCTATCTGTGATATCATTTTATCTATCTGTGATATCAATTGTAATATCTCCATTTTCATTTGCTGATTTTATTAGGGTCTTCTCTCTCCTTTTATTGATTACTGTAGCTACCGGTTTATCAATTTTGCATGTCTCTTCAAAGAATCAACTTATCTTTTCATTGATCCTTTGTATTTCTTTTTTTATTAAAGACTCTATTTTGTTTAGTTTTGCTCTGTTTATTATTTCTTGCCTTCTGCTTATTTTAGATTTGGTTTGTTCATGCTTTTCTTGTTCCTTGAGGTGCATTGTTAAACTGTTTATTTGAAAATTTTCTACCTATTTGATGTGGGCATTTATTGCTATAAACTTTCCTATTAGTTATGCTTTTGCTTTAACCCACAAGTGTTGGTATGTTATGTTTCTATTTTCATTTGTTTCAAGAAATATTTTAATCTCCATCTGAATTTTTTCATTAACCTATGGTAGTTCAGGAGCATGTTATTTAATTTCCATGTGGAAATTATATATGGTTTCCAAAGATTCTCTTCATATTGATGTCCATTTTTATTCCACTTGGTCTGAGAAGATGCTGAATATGATTTCAATTTTTTAAAATTTGTTGAGACTTCTTTTGTGGCCTAACATACAGTCTGTCCTAGTAAATGTTCCATGTGCTGATGGAAAAAAAGTGCCTATTCTATAGTAGTTGAAAACAAAGAGAGTCGTGATTGAAGATTTTTTGTTTGTTTGTCTTTTAAAGAAGCCATATTGAAGATCTTGTTCTAGTGGCAGCAGTTTTGTCATTGATTTACAAATCGTTTTAGTTGCTATATTATATGGGCTACCCTGGAATGAATAGAACGTATGTTATTCTTTTGATTCTCACACCTAGTGTAGGACCTGACATTCAGCTAGCATTCAATAATTTTTATTGGCAGTGGTGGCAGAACCAACAATTAGGATTATTAATATCTTTATATTGTTTTGAGAAGTGAAATTTTATTGACCTACTTTTCTACTCAGTTTTACCTTTTAAGTAATTATTTCAAAATTGTATTTTGACAAAAACTCATCCTTGGCGTGCTGAATTCAGTTTTAGCAAAAATGTGGCTGGGTTCATTTGGCAAAAATTCTCAACCCTGGGTATCTGATCAAATTCTAATCTCCCACCATTCCTAGGATTTATCACTCTGGGCTGCCTTCAGCAAGAATCCTGTCAAGTCAGTCTAGCTAGAATCGCCCTGACCCCGATGTTTCCTTTTAGTGATTTTTTATCTACTAATCACCACCTTGCTCTTTGGCTATAAATCCCCGCTTGTCTTTGTATTTGGAGTTGAGCTTGATTTTTCTCCCCTACTGTAAAACCCCACTGCAGTGGTCCCTTGAATAAAGTCTTTCTTACCCTCTTTAACAAGTGTCAGAAAAATTTTTCTTTAACAATTTCTAAAGGTTTAGATGGAATAGTAGAAACAAAATACATAATCTGTGCATTATATTATATGTACGCTAATATATAAGTAATCGTATGTATATGTATGTTGTAAATACAAGGAACTTCCTGCAATGAGACCTGAATGCAGTGAATTATGGTTCTTTTCAACCACTGGCACAATAACAATAATATCCAACTAGATCAAATGTCTCTTGAGATTGACCTGGGTTAATCTGGGTGTCTCATTGAATAAAAACTTAGTACCATTTCATTCTTGGCTTTACTTCTAAACATCCCATTACATGAGTTTCCTCGGTATATCTAGTGGGTACACATTGTCATTTTGGTTTGATGGTTCTGTTTCAAATATGTTCTTATGTCAAGTTTCTTCTCCAGAGAGCTGTCTGCCTTCCTATATCCATTTTTCAGAACTAACTAATTGTATTTAGTAACAATATCTCAGTAAGTGGGAAGTCCACACAGGATATGATCTTGTTCAGAATGATTATTTTAACAACTTATGGAAAAACAGATTATTTTGGTTGAGACAAAATGGCCTAATCAACCCAACACAGATGGCAAGGCTACAGTTGGAATTCTGAGAGGTTTATTGCTGACAAAATTGGAGCCTGATATATTCGATGTGTCTCACTCTAGAGTTATTCAAATTAGGAAGATTATAAGGTTCTACAAAGCCCCTGTAGCTTGGTGACTAAGTGTCCTAAAGCTGTGTCTACTGGAAACACTGAATCCCTGAGCATGCTTCTAAGGGGTGGATACATACTGAACAGTGGCCTCTGAGGCAATTCTGCTTGCCATCCTGGTAGTATGTTTAAATTGATGACCAGTGATGATTTAGTAAGAGGTTCCAAGCTTTACTATTAGTAGGACCTGGGGGATTGAAGTTAATGATATCTAGATTGCTGAGAAGATTGATCTTTGGGAAGGGCATAGACGATAGAGCACCAAACTTCACAGCAGCATTGGTAGAGAATGACTAAGCTCATAAACACCTGTAGATATGTGTGGGCTGTTATTCTCACATCAAAGTGAAATACTTCTGTGTTTATCTATAGGAATTGTTTGACTAGTGTTTCTTGTTTGTATCAAAAGCTATTTGTGCTATTCATCTTTGGCATCCAGCTTGGAACAATATAGTCTGCCCATATCATATTTTGGGAAAAGAGTGTCTATACAGGATTTGGATAAATGAAGATGCAGACACTACAAAAAGATTAAAGGCAAAGTCATTCATTTAACAAAAAAGAGTACAATCCTCATTTCAGTTCATAAAATATCCAACTTGAAAATGATCTGATATTAAAAATCAATGAAAATATGCTATCACTGAAATACATGCATTTTACTATGTGTTTTTTCTTGAAATTGCTAATTTAGTTATCATTCCAAGTTTAAGATTAAATCTATTGTGCTCCCATTAAACTACCACCTCTGGATAAAGTTTATAGCACTGCCTGTGTTAGTATTAGAATTATTAAATGATGTGTTTGTTCTCCCATAAGGAATCAGCTGGAAGAGATTAAAGAAAACTAACAATTTTCTTTCTCTTCCTGAGACGGCTTTCTTGTTGTTTTTAATAAAAAATTTTATAATATTTGGCCCCTTCACCTGATTGTAACTACTGCAGAAATCATAAAACTAAAAGCGTTCTTTTTTGTAGTATCACCTGCCACTATAATTAAATTAAATCTTAATTTAATTAAGATTCAATTTTAATTTAAATATTTCTCTTCTGTAAATACTCAAGGAGAAATTATAAAGAGTTATTTTGAGACCACAAGTTGGTTTGGAAATTTATACTTTATAATAAAAAGCAATTCATTAAAAATATACCTAATTCTTTTACAAATTAATCAATTATTTTCTTTTTTTCTGAGACAGAGTCTCACTCTGTCACCCAGGATGGAGTGCAGTGGCATGATCTCGGCTCACTGCAACCTTCACCTCCCGGGTTCAAGCGATTCTCCTGCCTCATCTTCTCAGATAGCTGGGATTACAGGCACTGCCAGCATGCCTGGCAAAGTTTTATATTTTTAGTAGAGATGGGGTTTCACCACTTTGGACAGGCTGATCTTGAATTTCTGACCTCATGATACGCCTGCCTCGGCCTCCCAAAGTGCTGGGATTACAGGCATGAGCCACTGTGCCCTGCCCATTATTAATTATTATAACATTTTTTTCACACCAGTGCAACAATCAACACAAGATTTCCATGACAACATGTTTGGGGATTTTTTTCCCACATACCAAGTAGTGGACAGCAGACGGGGGTTCTCTAATTGAATTCGATTGTGGTGCTGTCTTCCCGGAGACAGACTCAGATCTCACAGGTCGAGGGCTCATTCCCACAAGAACACCTCCCCTTCAGATACCAGTACTGAGTCCAAGCCTCTGGAACTTCTGACTGAACAGCTTCAAGCTGGAATTCCCATAGCCTCCCTCTTTGGGCTTGATTAATTTGCTAGAGTGGCTCAGAGAACATTTACTTAGGTTTACTGGTTTATTTTAAAGGGTATTATATTACAAAGGATACAGGTGAAGAGTTGCTTAGGTCAAGGCATATGAGAAGGGGTGTGGAGCTTCCATGCCCTCCACAGGTGCACCACCCTCCAGAAACCTCTACATGTTTAGCTGTATGGGAGCTCTCCTAACTCTGTCATCTTGCGCCTTTTTTTTTTTTTTTTTTTTTTTTTTTTTTTTGAGACAGAGTCTCACTCTGTCACCAGGCACCAGGCTGGAGTGCAGTGGCACGATCTCGGCTCACTGCAACCTCCACCTCCCAGTTCAAGCAATTCTCCTGCCTCAGCCTCCGGAGTAGCTGGGACTACAGGTGCGCGCCACCACACCCAGCTAATTTTTTGTATTTTTAGTAGATACGGGGTTTCACCATGTTGGCTAGGATGGTCTCGATCTCTTGACCTCATGATCCGCCCGCCTTGGCCTCCCAAAGTGCTGGGATTGCAGGCGTGAGCCACCACGCCTGGCCCGATGACTCTTTTAAAGAAATATTTTTGGTTGCAACGTGGACATTTTCCACTTAGCGTTGTGTTGCTAGTGTTCCTCCATATTGATGTGGATAGCTAGGGTACTTTCCCTCTAACTGCCTGTAACATTCCACTCTGCGAATATACCACACTGTGCACCTGCTGCTCTCTTTAACGGACACTTGAGCTTTTCCAGCTTTTACCCTTGTTTGTTTTGCTTTGCTTTGCTGTATTGCATTTTATCTTTGCTATTATGAACAGTGATACATTGAACATTCTTTTCCATGTGTTTTGAACACATGAAAAATTTCATTGATATAGGAAAGTTGAGTTGCCAAATCATAGTGTATGGGAAAGTTCAATTTTAAGAGATAACGGTAAGGTGTTTTCCCCAGTAGCTGTGTCATTTTACACTCCTACAGTGGTGATAGAGGTGGCTTGTGAGCTATGTCCTTCCCAGTACCTGGCATTGCCATTCGTGTACATTTTTGCTAACTGAGGAGGTTTAAAATGATATCTCATATAGCCTTGATTTGCGTTTCTCTGATATCTCGTGACGTTGAACATTTGCTCATGTTCAATGGCCATGTGTGTTTCCTCATCTTTGAAATGTCTGTTCATCCATTTTTCTATTAGATTTTTCATGCTCTTGTGGATTCGTATCTAGATTTTTAATCCTGGTTATGATAGATATTGCCTCCACCTTTGTGCTTTTCATTTTAATACAACTACAGATGTTACCAAGGTTATGTGTCATCATGACTTCATAGAGCTCCTTCAGCATCTCTTGGATTTTTCTCCCCTCTAACTTTAGCTTGTCATCTGAAAGTGTCTTCCTCATGAGTCTTTTTGTGACAAGTTTTCTGAGGCCATATGTGCCTCTGAGAGTATTTTTATCATGCTCACACATTTGAATGACAGTTTGGCTGGATACAAAATTCTAGGTTTTAACTTCTTTTCTTCAATAAATTAGAAACACCAGCTGGGTGTTGTAGCTCACACCTGTAATCATAGCACCATGGGAGGCTGAGGTGGGAGGATCACCTGAGATCAGGAGTTCAAGACCAACATAACCAACATGGCAGAACCCCATCTTTACTAAAAATACAAAATTAGCCGTGCATGGTGGCAGGCACCTGTAATCCCAGCTACTCAGGAGGCTGAGGGAGGAGAATCATTTGAGCCCAGGAGATGGAGGTTGCTGTGAGCTGAGATCGCACCACTGCATTCCATCCTGGGTGACAGAGTGAGACTCCATCTCACAAATAAATAAATAAATACACTACTCCGTTGTCTTCTTGCATCCTGTGTTAGTCTGATTCTTGTTTCTTTGAATGTGATCCGCTCTTTCTTTCTAGAAGCTTTGTATGTATTTTCATCATCTTTAATATTCTTAAACTACATGGTAAGTTACCTAATTTATGATGTTTTCTATCTGTATAATGTATCATAATACTTCACAGAATGTTGTGAAGATTAAAAAAATAAAGGGTATAAAAGACAGAGCAATGACTGCCAAATCATAAGCGCTGAATATCAGCTGTGTTATAATTGTATTCAGTTTTGTGGGTTTTTTGAGCTGTTTTTATTACTGCGACCTTTACCTGCTCTTTGACCTTTCCCTGCTCAGTAACACTGTAATGTAGGTGAATGAAAGAAATCGTATAAAATGTGAAACCAGTTGGTAGCGATTCTGGTATAAAGAGAATTTACATGCTTGTCTAAAGTGAAGTTTGTGTTTTATCAGTGACTGATTTATCCATGCTACTCTTATTCCTATAACCATACTATAATAAAGTTGCATGACATTCCCATTTTAATTTTTTATTTAAGGGAACATTATATTTTCAGTGGTTTTATCATAATGCTTATTTCCAAGTTGATAATTAAGACATTTTTATAATTTTAAAGCCTCCATCTACTAATTCACAAATCTGGCCAACTATGAAACTGTTTGTATTAACTGTTTTTTCTCTTGATTTTAGACGTTATGCTCTCTGTTGTGAATGAGACATTGTAGACACTCTAGATTCTGTTACTTTCTTTTGGGCAGTTACACTGATCTCGTAGAGGCTTGGTTACAGGACTAGGGTCTTTCAGCTTTGATCTTATTCTAGGGTGTGGTTCGTAATCCCTCTGGGGTGTCCATGGAATGCCTCAGATTATGCTCAGGCCCTGTACTTTGGCAGGACTGGATCTCCTCTGTCTTCACCATGGCCAGCAGATGTCAAAATCTCTACTCTGCATTTTCAGCCTTCCTTCTGTCCTCCACAGGGATCCTGGGAATCTGATCCTGTGTGCATGCCCTTCAGGAGCCAGCCTCTGACCTGGGGAAGGTTTACACATGGGTTTTGGCTCTCGCCTTCCCCGAGCTTTTGCGTGCAGTGTCCTGGCAGCCCTGAACCTGGCCTCAGCCCAGCAAGGTTGCTGTCTTTTAGTTGCATGCTATCCCCCACATGCCGTGTGAGTGAGCAGCACCCTTGGGAAAAGCCAGATGAAGGTGATTCATGCAGAGTTATTCTCGTTTTCTAAGGGTCACAGCCCTTCCAGTTCCTGCCTGCATTTGTTTGTTGTTCAGAATCTTCAAATGGCTCTTTAATATTTTGTCCAGAGCTTATCATTATTGGCAAAAGGATTAGTCTGATATAAGCAATTCTGTCATTACTGGACTCCAGAAATCCCAATCAATAAGTACATTATGGATAAAAAGACAAAGTAGCATGGTTTGCGTAGGACTCAGATTTGAAAATGCATTTCCTGTAGATGATTTTTATCCACGGAGAAATTGTAGTTTACCTGGGAGCACCGTAGGAGATGCACGTATCTGTGCTGGCACAGAGGTGTCTGGGCACAGCCGAGGAGAGCATCTGCAAGTGAAGCCAGCAGAGGAGACCCCTCTGAATGGCACTGACTGGCTCAGGTAAGCATCGGGGCCACACAGGGCACTCGATGCCATGGGAAAGGGCTGCTGTCTAGCTTCAGGCAAACATGGGCCTCCCTCACGTTATTTTCTTGGTTCTTTGAATGATAAAACACTGATTAGTGCAGCAACAACCGAGAATATAACCTCCTCTCTGCTGGTAGAGCTAGGTATTGCTTCTTGAGACAGTGAGTGTGGCTGGCAGCTGCGCACGGGGTCCAGGATGGCCAGCTCAGCCTCCTCTCGCCCTGCAGGGCTGCAGCAGTCAGACTGTCTTCACACCCTTGGCTCGTTATCTTCCTGCTTCTGGATCTCTTGGGTCCTCTGAGTCTTTCTCTCCCATTTCCTACCCACTGCTACGGGTGCCCTTCTGGGCCCCTATCCCACATAGAGGAATCACTTCCACTTCTCCCCCAGAATATGCCTGACCCTTGCACTGTGCCCTCCCCTGGGCAGGTGGCCTTCTCCAGGCTTCTTCCATCTCCCACTTTCAGCCAGCAGTCCCTGAGTGCGTTTTGGAGATGTGTGTACTTGCTTTGTACCTGCCATTATGTTTTTGAGTGGTGTTATTTGTTCTTAATTTTTAAAGTAGGTGAATTAAACATTTTGCATTTCTCCTACTAAAAATACTACCTTGCCTTTTTACTCTGCTGCCTTGATTCTGCCCCACTGTGTGGCAGCAGCCCTGATGGGAGGAGAGATGGTTACCTACCTCCTGTTGGTGCCACATTAGAGAAAGCCTGTCTGGCTCTTCACGCCCTCCTAAGGATGGATTCGCCTCAGACTTGAAGCCAGCTCTGACCTGTAGAATTCAATGATTGTGGAAATGATAGAATTGAATTTGCATTTCTTCTGTGTGCCTTGAGGCTACTCATTTATTCCTCCAGCAGTCTCCCCAGCTCACTTCCTTCAGAAGGAAAGAGCGGCCAGTCCAGTCCACCCCAGCAGCTCTTTGGAGACTGCGCTTTATTAAGCATCTCGGCGCTCCTCTCCAGGGACCGGGCTTCATGTGGCTGCAAACAGCTTCTCTCCTTTCTCCTGACAACTCATTGTGGCAGCTCTGTAGTCTCGCGCCTTGACAGGATGGCAATGAGATTTTCTTTACAAATCTAAAAGCTGCCAGAATTAAGGAAATCTGAGTGTATTGGTTCACCATGGCAGCCCCTGTCCCACCTTTAACTCTTTCCTTTTTCTGCAGGCCTGTTGAATTTCCTAGGTGACTATTCCATTCGTGCTGTTCACATTCTTTTCTTTCTCTGCAGGTTTTGCATGCAGAAATGTGTCAGTCTGGTGCCTGGCGTCACACTGGATTTGATAGAAAAGTAAGTAAGATGTTTAAGCTCTCGTGGCTCTCTGGACCTGATGAGATTCTTCTTTTTGAAAGCTCTTGCCTCTCAGAAGCACTTTCTATCAGTGTGGGCATGTTCCCTTTCATGTGGGCATGTTCTTTTGTCCTCTGATTAAGGCTGGGTTTGTGATTGTCACACCGGGGCTTAGTGCAGGAAATATCCAAACATGGGCCATATCGAAAGAAAAATCATAAAAATCGAATTCCTTTGAACATTTAAAAAGTCTCCAGACTTTAAGCCAAAGCAAGAACACACTGCCCTGCACACAAATCATTTCTGCTACCACTGAAGTGATAGCTCAATCGTAGCTAGCTCTTACCTGACTTTCTGAAACTGTCCCTTTAATAGTCTGTAACCTTCCATCCCTTACCCACCTGTCTTCATCCAGTTTCCATTTTACTGTCTCAGGGCAAACTGATTTCAGAACCCCAGTGATGACATGACGGAGGTTAGTCAGGCCTCCTGTGGAGAGTCAGTGGCACTCGCCTCCCGTAATCTTTCCGGTCCCGTTGGTCTGTCTCTTGCTTTGATCTCTTCAGATCTGAAGTGGTGTCTCAGGACCCGGAGCACGGCCTGCACTGCCTTGTTCTGTTTGTTTGTGCATCAGATACATCGTGACTCATCCTGAGTCATCCAGGCAGTGTGGAGAACTTTGGAGTTATTTTAAACCCTTTGGCTCGGAACCCCATTTCTTCTAGAATTAACATGCAAGATAATTGTTTTCTACATCTTAATATTCAAAGTTAGATCTTAATATTAGGGCCTGAATTTACTAAATTAGACAGGAAAAGCAAACCCACTTCCATGTTTCTCTCCTAAAAACGTACTTGCCTTGCGTATCAGGGGAAATATATAAGACTATTAGGCACAGTGAGCTCCACTGTGGTTCACTCCCACCATGGAACGTGGCTGTGTGGCGGATAGGAAGGCCAGGGGATCTACACTGCTCCTGATGTGGAGCAGTCTACCAGAGGTACTAAGTGAGCAGCAGCTAACATGGGTACTTTGCAAAGTCTTTCCAAACAGTGCACGCTGTGACTTAGAAGACTGTTTCCAAAGGCTAAACAGATAGTGGAATCTCTGAGAAGCATCACATGGAAAAGAACTTTTAAAATCAAAAAAAAATTGGACTGAATGATCTGTGCTGCCCTCCGCTTCTGTTTGCTTTGGTTCCCTGACGAGATTTCAGTTTTGCAAGGCTGCTTCATGAGGTCTGTGTGCCTGTCATTACTGTGCACTTTCTGTGGGGGTTTCACTTCCCGCTGACTCTCTATTACCTGTACCATATATATTGCCCCCAGCCACCCCTGCCCCTGCCACACACACACACACACACACCACACACACCACACACACCCACACAGCAGATGAGTATCCAAAATCTAAAAATACAAATATCAGAAATGCTCCAAACCTTCAAAATTTTTTTACATGAATTAAAAAAAAATAGACATGACATCTTGCTATATTGGCCAGCCTGGTCTTGAACACCTGGCCTCGAGCGATTCTCCTACCTCCACTTCTCAAAGCATCAGGATTACAGGTGTGAATAATTCTGGCCGTGCCAGGCCAAAATCGGAAACTTGTGAGCACTGACATGCTACTCAAAGACAGTGCTCATTGGAGCATTTTGGACTTTGTGTTTTCAGATTAGGGATAAATTCAAAAAACTTAACTGGTAAGTATAATGCAGATATTCCAAAATCTGAAAAAATCCAAAATCCAGAACACTTCTGGTTCCAAGCATTTCAGATAAAGGGATACTTAACCTGTGTGTATTCATATATGGATATAATTTCTTAAATAACCCTATCCATTAGCGTTTTGGAGTTATGTTTTACCCTAGCTGGGCTGGCTTACTTAGGCAGCTCCAGTAGAAACTGTCTTGCCTCCCTGTGGCCATTTCCACAGTTTCCTCTGGAGGTGGGAGGGCTGCACTGTCCTTTCTCCTCCACTGGGTATCAGGAGCCCGAGCCTTGCCCACGCCTCCACCTCCGTGTGGAGTCCCATCTCCACAGATGGCTGGCATGTGCTGTCCATCCCCTCCTGGCCACCTGTCCCATGGCTACTCCGGACAGGGCTCTGCTGGCGCATGTTGAGCCACGTGTGCTCAGACAGCAACACGTGCTCCACGTCTCCAGAGCAGAAAGGCTGTTAAAAACCACCGAGTGATTACAGCAGAAAATTGTTTGAAGTTCTGGAGTCAAACCCCCTTATTTACTGAAAGAGAACCTGGTATTTCATTCACTTGAGCTCCTGGGTGGCCTTTTCTGCCTGGTTCGGGCAGGGCTGGCCTAGAACTCAAGTCTAAAGCCGGCCCCACTGTGGTCCGCCCACCACACGGAGGTCTTCCCTCTTCCCTTGAACAAGATTTTGGTGGCAGAACAACCAGCTGCTGCCCTGTTTCTTTCCAAAACTTAAAATGTGCACAGCAACATGACATCCTAAGCGTGATTCACAAAAGAAAAAAAACTTGTAAATTGGACTTCATCCAAATGTAAAATGTTTACTTTCTGAAAGACACTGCTAATAATATGGAAAGACAAGCTGTAGACTTGGAGAAGATATCTGCAAGTCACATATCTGACAAAGAACACTTGTATCCAGGATGTGTAAAGATATCTCAAAACTCAAAAATAAGGGGGAAAAAACTAATTGAAAATAGACAAAAGACACAAAGAGACAATTCACCAAAGAGGAAACGGGGATGGCAGATATGCTTATGAAAAAATCCTCGAAATCATCAGCCATTAGGTAATGCACATTAAAGCCCCGGTGAGATACCATAGAAACCTGGACGTGAATGTTTATGGTAGCTCTGTCCATTACCCCAAACCGGAAGCAACCAAAATGTCCCTCCCAGGGCAAATGAATACAGACTATGTTGCATCCATAGGGTGGAATTCTGCTCAACAGGAAAAAGGGACAGGCTTTCGCTACACACTGCCGTACAGGTGGTTCCCTGAAGTATCACACTAAGTGTCAGAAGCCCATCTCCAAGGGTGGCGCATGGTCCAATTCCATTTCCATGACCTTCTGGGAAAGACAGAACATGAGGTCGGAGAAGAGATGAGCCGTCACCAGGGATTAGAGTTGTGGAGAGTGTGGCTGGGAGGGGCTCGCGGGAGTGGCCTGGGGGTGTCTTGATGGTGGTGTGGTTGCAGATCCACCCACGCATTCTAATCTACAGCATGTGCACCTGCAGAAGTCATTTTGCTATTTGACAACTGAAGTCAAAGTAATATGTAATGTAGGGGAGGATAAATGCCACAAGAGAGTAGGCTAGAGAGTGCAGACTGGAGGCAGCACAGGGCTGGCCGCTGCTGTGGACAGCAGGCCATGGGCCTGGGACACAAGGGGTGCAGGGATAGGACACCTGGATTTGGGAGAGGAAGTGGACAGCAGGTCATGGGCCTGGGACACAAGGGGTACAGGGATAGGACACCTGGATTTGGGAGAGGAAGTGGATTTGGGAGAGGAAGTGGACAGCAGGCCATGGGCCTGGGACACAAGGGGTGCAGGGAAATGGACACCTGAATTTGGGAGAGGAAGTGGATTTCTATAGCAGTGTGCTCTGTTGTTTCTTGGGAAGATACCTTCACAATTATTATTATTAAAATGGGATTGAATGAGGATTGAAAAAGAGAAGCAAAAACCCTTCCACATCCACGGTGGAATGTTAGTTATTTTCATCAAATGTCTTTTCCCTAAATCATGACATTAGAGTTTGCAGCCCTACTCTTGTTCTTCCCAGAACCGGTGCATCCCCTCCCTCCCCAGCACTAAAGGCCCTTCTCAGCCAGTGTGATCATGACTGCTGGAGGTTAGGGCAGTGTCCTCGTCTTTCTTCCATCTTCCCCTCTCCTGTGCCACGTGATGCTACAAAAGTGGCTAAATGCTAAAAGTTTATTTATTTTTAATGTAAAGAGACAATTAACTGTTAATAGTAGGCAGTTTTCAAAACACACCCTGATGAGGGACTCGGGGTGTGAGGATGAGAGTGTGGTGGGAGGAATATGGGCGTTGGAGTCAGAGCAGCCCCATCTAGCCCTTCTGACCCCTTTTGAGCCATACTCACTGGGCGCCTCCTTGCTTCTGGGTCTGTCTCTGTCCTGCAGAAGGGACCCCACTCCGGTCTCACTGGGCAGCAGCAGCGCCAAGAGCATTGCACGTCCTGATGCGCCCTCACCTCTCAGCCCATGTCCACCTCCCAGCAGTCACTTCTGCTTTCTCAGCACTTCCCAGAGCTACAGCTTGGATGATGGCTGCTGCCACTCCATGTTTCTGTAGTTCTGTAAGTGCCTCCCACACCTCTCCATCTGCCGTCAGCCGAGGTACCTACGACTCCCAGGCACCATTGCCCTTGCCCCACCGCAGTTAGAGAGAGACGGCAAGGTACCAGAGAGGTCGCACTCTGGAGGCCCATTGTTGAGATCAATTGGCTTCGCAGGCTGTTTTACTCCATTCTCACACTGCTATAAAGATACTACCTGAGACTTGGTATATTAGGGTTCTCTAGAGGGACAGAACTAATAGGAGTTATACAGGAGTTATATATGGGAGTCAGCGTTAACTCACATGGTCACAAGATCCCACAATAGGTCGTCTGCAAGCTGTGGAGCAAGGAAGCCAGTCCAGCTCCCAAAGTTGAAGAACTTGGAGACACTCAGTATTAACCATCACACTGGGGAATTTACAAATAAAAGAAGTTTCACTGACTCACAGTTCTGCATGGCTAGGGAGGCCTCAGGAAACTTAGTCATGGCAGAAGGGGAAGGGTAAGCAAGGCATGTCTTACATGGCAGGAGAGAGAGCAAGTGTGTGCCAGGGAAGGGGAATCAGATTTCCTGGAACTCACTCAGCATCACAAGAACAGCATGGGGAGCCACTCCCATAATCCAGTCACTTCCCACCGGGACCCTCCCTCCACATGTGGGGATTACAGTTCAAGATGAGATTTGGGTGGGGACATAAAGCCAAAGCATATCACAGTCACTTTAGGCACCTCAGTCTTTATTGGGAATAATTTTTTAGGCCGAGAGTGGTGGCTCACACCTATAATCCCAGCAGTTTGGGAGGCTGAGGCTGGTGGATCACAAAATCAGGTGTTCAAGACCAGCCTGGCCAATATGATGAAACCCCATCTCTACTAAAAATACAGAAATTAGCTGGATGTGGTGGCATGTGCCTGTAATCCCAGCTGCTTGGGAGGCTGAGGCAGGAGAATTGCTTGAACTCGGTGGGGGCGGAGGTTGCAATGAGCCAAGATCGCGGCACTGCACTCCAGCCTGGGCAACAGAACGAGACTCTGTCTCAATTTAAAAAAAAAAAAAAGAGAGAGAATAGCTTTTTTAAGTGTATGGATTTGAGTCTGAGCCATTGTTCTCTGAATGCAGTTCAGCAAAAGCACCTGTCTGTCTCTCTCGCACACTCGTCAGCACTCCTGGGGTGAACACGGCGCCTCCCCTCGCGGTGTGACAGAGGTGAATTGAATGCAAGTGGGTGAATGATGTTTATATTTTTGATGCCAGGACAAATTCCAGACTTGAGAATTATACAGCAGTGGAGAAATCCAGATCTTTGCTCAAAGCCGCCCAGCCACAGCTGCCATTAGCTCTGTTTCCAAGTGGACATCAGTTTTTAACTTGCACAGAGTGACTTCTCCACTTAAAATGCTATTATTACGTTTTTTTAATTTTTAGGTTTTTTTTCCCAATTATGTTTACAGTCCCATAAGATTTCTTTGTGTAGTTGGTTGTGTGTTTTGTTTTCTTCTGCTTTCCCAGACAGGGTTTCGCTCCGCCTCCCAGGTTGGAGTGCGGTGGCGCCATCTCGGCTCACTGTCAACCTCCTGAGCTCAAGTGATCCTCCCACCTCAGCCACCCAAGTAGCTGGGACTGCAGGCACCTGCCATCATGCCTGGCTAATTTTTATTTTATTTTTTATTTTTTTTTGTACAGACAGTGCCTTCCATGCTGTGTGGTTTCTATATTCAGAGGACACTCCTGTACCTGTAAAAAAAAAAAAAATGCCTCATTATTTTTATACTTTATCATCATTTTCTGAAGACTTATTCTTAAAATATGTTGATCTTGTTTACAGTGACATCTGTGGCTCAACCCTCTTGGCCAGGGTTAGCCTTTGGAGGTAGCCTTTCTACCACCTCACAGTCCCTTCTTTTTTCCACGGGAGTCTCATCAGCACATGTTAACTCACGTAATGCTAGCCCGTGTGCTGGGGAGACAGATCCACTTGGAAAGTAGCCACACGGTACGGTTCAGACAAGCAGGTCGTCGTCAGGCTCTACTGATGAATGTGATCCCTGTGTTCCAGGCAGATTGAGACCGAGTTCCCCCTTATTTCCCTTCGCTGAACATGTCAGCCATGTTTGCAATGTTCTTGTGTGTCCCTTGCCCTGAGTGTGACGCTGAGACCTGGGTGCTTGAGGATGAGCTCCCAGCACACTCCAAGCTGTGCCTGTCACCAGCGTGCCATGGGTGAGGGAGTCACCTCTGACATGCAAGCCCAGAGGTCGTCTTCTGGAAGCAGATCCTGTAACCAGCCTCCCTCCTTACAGGGCTCGGGGGTGGCGGTGCCCACCATCTGTGGAATGTTCTCTGGAGCCTCCTTGCCCATGCCACACAGAAGAATACTGTGGGTAGGGCTCCCATGAGTCACAGCATGTGGCCAGCAGGTCCACACCACCTCCCAGGGTGGTATCTGACATACACAAAGCCTTTTGAATTTTTGTATGTTTTTTTCAACACTTTCCTAAAAATGCAGTGGTCAAAAGATAGTTGCCTGCTCCTGCTTGGGGGATAGTCCCTAAGGAGGGGTTGGGAATTGTTCCTCCCAGACTCTGGGGCTGACATTTGGAGGGTCACCGCCTGAGCCCTGATCCACAGTCAGCAGGACGCTGCTCCTCCGACACCACTCCTCCCCTCACATGTGGGAGCAGGAGGGTGTGGTCTTGGAAGCAGCGCCCTGTGATTCGCATTCGCCTGAGTGGCCTTCTTGGCCACAGGACTGAGCCCAGGGGAGCCAAGGCACTGCCTCCCTCCGGGTAGCACAAGTGTCTGAAAAATTTATAAGTACCCAAGGAATATTTGAAAACATATAAATTTTTGAATAGTTGAGAGATTTTTATAAAAACATTTGTGCGGCCAGGCACGGTGGCTCACGCCTCTAATCCCAGCACTTTGGGAGGCCGAGGCAGACGGATCACGAGGTCAAGAGACTGAGACCATCCTGGCCAACATAGTGAAACCCCGTCTCTACTAAAAATACAAAAAAATTAGCTGGGCGTGGTGACGCGCGCCTGTAGTCCCAGCTACTCGGGAGGCTGAGGCAGGAGAATTGCTTGAACCCAGGAGGCAGAGGTTGCAGTGAGCCAAGGTTGCGGCACTGCACTCCAGCCTGGCGCCAGGTGACGGAGTAAGACTCTGTCTCAAAAAAAAAAAAAATTTGTGCAATATTGGCAGAGGTGTCAGTGGGTGCTGGGTGAGAGCCACACAGTCTGGGTGCTGCCCCTGTGTCACTGCACGCCAAGACTGCCCTCCTCTGCACCTGAGCTGGAACTCCGGGTTCCTTGAGTCACACCTACATTAAAACGGACACAGGCATCCATCACTTTGACCTCTGTGCTGGCCTGAACCCCCAGGGGAAGCATTTATATTGCTGCCCCTTTTACCATGACACTCCCGGGCATGGTAAGGCCTTTGAACCTAGAGCCAGAGAACCTGCATGGGCGTCCCTGCCTTCCTTGGATGAGCTGATCTTGGATCCGGGTTAATGTTGGGATAACTTGTTTTCAGTTATAGTTTTAAGACCAAACAGAAACAGGCTGTCTTGCTTGGTCTGATTTCATTTATGTTTTGTATGTTTTAGCAGTTCATTATTGTAAACAGAATCCTGAGCACTGTGGATGAAGGGGGGTGGAAACTCCACCACAACACAGCACCTACAACGCACGTGTGTGACATCTCTCATGACGCACATTCGGTTCGGAGTCTGTGCATGCGCAGATGTCAGGGAGCCTCTGCAGTACGTGCGCATACATGGTGTGTAACTTGATCTGCTCTTGGTCTTTGCCAGCTTTTTAGGGACTCGGAAGACTTAGTTTTACATACAGTTTCATTCTTTCATCTCACTCACCACAAAGAAATGTCTTTGTCTTGCCCTTGAGAATACCTTGTCTGTCGCCATGAAGGGGAGGATGACGCTGCTTCCTGGGTCCCATCTGCCTAGTGTGACAGGTCACATGACACCAGGAGACTGATGGACCTGTGTTCTTATGCTTTGTTTCCATTAAGCTTCGTGACCTGCAGAAAGGAAAACCAGGTCTGCCTCGTGCTCTGCATACCCTTTCTTTTCCCAGCGGCCCTCGTGGGGAGCATGTGAAGGATGGTCCTGAGTGCAGGCTGTGGGTGCCAGGCAGTGATTGGCAGGCACGTGTGAGATGGGCAGGTGTGTTTGGCACACACGGACCTGCACGGCAGGCACCTGCCCCATGCCCATGTGTCCTTGACCGTTGCCCTCTGAGAGGGTGCACCCTCATCCTACAATGCCTGGCCCTTAGTATGCCAGGTCTGTGAGGCCAGAGCTCTTAGGGGTCAGTGTCAGGGCCGTGCTGAGGGGTGAAACACTGCCCTGCTGAGTGCACAGCAGGTGGCCCCCTGGCCGGGAGCCTCAGGACCCCGAGGTGTTGGGTTTGGAGCTGAGTGAGGCACAGCACACCACTTTCGTGCCCTGTGGAAGGACTGGCTTTTGCGACCTGGCCTTCTCACCATCTCAATGGCAGTTACATGGCATGGTGTCCCTGCTGCCCCTAGACAGTAAAAAAACCCAACCTGAATCATGTCATTATCCTCGTCTCTGTCAGCACTGGAGACGTAGGGAAGTTTCAACCGTCAGGACTGCTGGACAGCGCGACATGTCTTCTATAATAAATGTGGTCTATTTCAAACAGGGGCCTCAGTGCAACTGCTCAAAATCAAGGCTTCTCCAGATAGCCAGTGTTAACCCCTTCCCAGCCTTCCCCCCTTTGTCAGATCGGCAGCACGTGTTGTTCCACGTCTCAGCACATGACTAGAGAGAAGATCCGGCAGTTTGTGCATAATTATTTAGCAGTCTTCAAAACTAGGGGAGGAATTTGTTTTCTAATTAAGCTGCTGTGTCTGGAAGTAAATCATAGTGAGCTTTCCTCGAGCGACCCCCCAGTTTCTAATTATCTGCGCTAACCCGGCAGCCTGATGAATAAGCCTGTTGCCGCCGCCGTACGTGTTTATATTCCGAATCCTTTGAGAGAGTGGCAATAAGATCCATGCTTGGAAATTAAGGGACATTTTTCAGGCCTGAAACAACGTAATGAAACGCTTAAACAGTGCTAGAAATATTAGAGTTCTCAGAAAGCTCCAGGGAACCTGAGAGATGCGAACCTGCTCCACGAGGCTGTTAGTTAGTATTCTGATCACTGGAGGGTCAAAGCGTATCCGAAACGTACTCGTGATTAACATTGATTGTGTACATAGCATATTTTAAACCGCTAACAATCCAGCGTTGCGAATAAATGAGTCTCCGTGTGCTGCCGCTTCCAAGGCACGGGTAGCGCTGCCGCCCCTGTGTGGTCTGGGCACAGCAGGCACGGGGCTGCAGCCCTGGAGCTCGGGTTTGACTCTGGCTCTGAAACCTTCAGCATGGTGTTTGCTGGTCTCTGGTTCCCATCTGTGGGAATTCTGCCTCATCTGAGGCTGGGGATGCAGTGAGGAAAATGTCAGGAGACCCGGGAGCTGCTGCTTGAGAGCACATGATTATCGGCGCTTCCTTGGGAATGAAAGAATAGGAAGGATTCACTGGGCACCGAGGGTGCCGGGTACTGTGCTGAGGCCTTCACAGATATTATCCTCCTGGGAGCCCTGCAAGGGGAGGTGCTGTTGTTATCTACCTTTTAAAAGATGGGGAAACTGAGGCACCCCACAGGCACAGGGCCTGTGGAGCACCACACCATTAGGACAGGCTGGGGCAGGGATTTGTTGGCAGCCTCCCTGGAGCCCGGGTCTCCTTCCCCTCAGCGTAGGCTGTGTGTGAATGGAGCATGGGCCCCCCCGCAGGAGTCCAAACCTCTAAGGGTGGCTGTGATTAGAATTCACCTCACTGAGGCCAGTCATACACATGGATTATGTTTGAAAGGAAAGCTGTCAAAAGATACCAGTCTTGATTCAAAAAGTACCTTTCTTTCCGACATGAATATACTATACAATATTGGCTGGTGAAGGTGAAAATCAGTAATTCACTGACGTCTGCCAGTCACTGCTGAGATGAGTAACGCGGCACTAGACGCTGATTTAGAAACAAAGAGGTAGAAACAAAACCCGAGAGGCCGCTGAGCGAGGAGGATGTGAGTTATTGGCAGAAACGTGGTGCCGCTGCCACCCAGCAGAATAGCACTCCTGCCTGCCCGAGCACAGCCTCCTCAGCGTTCCCGTGCGTGCCACGCCAGGGCACACGGTGCCGCACGGGGGTCCTTCTGCCTGGGTGCCTCTCAGATCACCTCTGAGGGAAGACAGGGAAGGAAGGGAAGACAGGGGTACCCTCTGGTTTCCATGCACCCCCCAGTGAGGCCTCCTCAGCTTGTCTGGATCGCCGGGCGTGGAGGAGGCCTGGGTCTGAGATGAAATTGCGGATGTGTGGCCGAGGGGGATGTGAGAGGTTCAGAGGCCTCCCCACGGAGCGTGCATACAGCACGGAGATCTTCCATTTCCTTCACAGTGGTACCCAAACTCTGACCCTTGTCATCAAAACAAAGGCCTGAGCAGCACAGCACGGAACATCTGTGGCCCGCACTCCATCTCCTCGCGGCTCGGCACCTCCTAGCATCCTCAAGAAAATGTATGTGTCTAGGCATCTCTAAAGGAAGCCCTCGCTCAGCGGAGAGGCAGGGGCACAGGGTGATTGGAGGGCAGCTTCTCCTCCTGGAAGGCTGCTCCCAGGTGCAGAGCGAGGAAGAGGCCGCCGTCAGGCTGAGCATGTGACTGGCCAGCGCCTCTCGGCTGTCCTTTCTGGTGCTGGCATTTGCTCCTGTGTAGGAGTCGTCTCCTGGGGACGGCTCAGTACCTGTGGGGTCACTCATCACTGTGGTCACATGACTGGGATGAGGCTCAGCCCCTATTGATCCCTCTTTTCCAGACATGTCATAGTTCAGCAGGGGCACCTCCCTCCATCCAGCAGGCCCCCCTCCCTCCGTCCAGCAGGCCCCCCTCCCTCCGTCCAGCAGGCCCCCCTCCCACCGTCCAGCACACCCTCCTCCCTCCATCCAGCAGGCCCTCCTTCCTCCGTCCAGCAGGCTCTCCTCCCTCCGTCCAGCAGGCGCCCCTCCCTCCGTCCAGCAGGCCCTCCTCCCTCTGTCCAGTCTGCCTTCTTCTCCTCATTCATCCCTGAGAGTCTGTTGTTCAGGCTGTGTTGCCCGCACGGCCCTTCTGTTCCTCTCAGCCCCTGATTCTAGCAGTGGTGCCTCCTTGGATCTGTTTATCCTGCAGGTCTCAGATCCCTACCGTCGCTCCTGTGTGCATGGCTGCAGACTGCATTCAGTGATAAAGCAGTGTGGCATGAGGAGCCATCACAGCCGAGGGTCCGTGGTGTGTGGTAGCTTTTTCCGGCCTTCACCACAGCCGCCTAGCGAGCAGCCTCTGAGGCTATCTCCATGTCAGCTGGAAGCTGAGACAAGGCGGGTAGAGGACCTTGCTCAGAGTCACAGAGAGTCACACAAGGGTCGCCAGTTGGTGGGGAGCCTGTGTCCTTCCCCGCCCGCATCCGCTGGCTTCTGAGTTTGCCGCTCTGTGCTGCATGGTCCCTCTCTCGGAGCCTGGTCACTGTGCCATGTGGCCCTTCAGAGAAAGGCCTCCCTGTTCTGACGTGGGTATGAGTCTTCTGACCTCGAAGCCAGCGCGTTGTGCATGAGCTGCCAGCTTGCCAGCAGGGCCTCGGGTTCCAGGCCGAGCGCACTTTCAGACCCTGCGTGTGTTTCTCAGCACATTCGTTCATTCACTCGTTCATTGAGCAGACGTCCGCTGTGGACTCACTGTGTGCTGGGGCCTGTCCTAGGCTCTGGAGCCAAGTCCTTGCTCGTTAATTTGTATCCTGATCGGGGCAGAAATGCCCTTAAGAGGACTGTGAATGTACCAGGAGTGCCATGTGATCACGCAGAAGAGTAGCTGGATGCTTCTTTGATGGGGCATCCTGGTGAGGCCGTGAAGAGGCAACCTCAAACTGTGACCAACTGGCCAGATGGAACAGCTATGCCAAAACCAGGGGACCGCGTCCCAGACAGGGAGCCCCGCAGCATCTGAGCCAGGCACGAGTGTGGACTGTGTGCAGGTGCTTTCTTTGAAAGAGGCATACGTAGGTTCAGTATCTAGAATTAACACCGCAATCTGGGAGCATTTAATGGTTCTACAGGGGCCTACCTGAGTCTGACTCAGACCACTGCACTGGATGGGGAAACTGAGGCACTCAGTAGCTTGATTGCTACCTACATTGGACATTTTGCTCCAAGAATCAGTGGTGTGAACCACAGTGGCCACTGAAGGGAGCAGTGGCCTGAAGCCTGACTCGTGGCTCCATTTGCCAGAGCAAGGGGCATGACTGCATGGCCCGCAGGAGGCCGTGGTGTTCTCCCCTGAGAGCCAGAAGGAGGAGGACGACTGGACGGCCCGCAGGAGGCCGTGGTGTTCTCTGAGAAGGTGGGCGAGTGCTCCTTTTGCTGGAAGAGGCTAAGAGATCTCTAAGATTCTTTCCATGGATGATGACCCAAACAGATTTAGTATGGCTGTGTGCATAGCTGCTGTGTCTTATAGCTGTTACTGGAGGCCAGAATGTGCCTCCCTGAAATGTGAAGGATTTTTGGGCTGAAGACAGTTAAGAAGGAAGGGCAAGAGAGAGCTCCTTGCCTGCCCTCTGTTTCCCTAAAGCAAGACATTGATCTGCAGAGGCAGAGGCGCCCTGTCCCTCGCCTGTCCCAAGGAGGACAGCAGCGAGCCAGAAGACAGCTCCTGGCCTGTGCGGGGGTGGCTCCTTCCTCTTATAGATGTAGTGACTAAGTCTCAGAGAGGTTAAGTAACCTGCCCAAAGTCACACAGAAGGAGTGGCCGAGGCTACAGGACTCCAGCCCAGGTCTGTGTGATGCCAGCGCCCACCTCTGCACCGGGTGGCGCGAGGAAGGACGCCTACCCCTTCACATCCCTTCGCCCGTTTGTGAGTGCAGATGCTGAGGAAAGTGGCATGAGTTGTATGCGTCCACATGCCTGGTCTCGAAGGGTAGGTTCGATGTGGACCTGACAAAATGAGGGGAGGTGGACAGCATGGGAGGGGGAGTTGCTGACCTTCTATGTGATGCGTGCCCACCGGGAAGACCCCAGAGCATTGTCCCAGAAAGCCAGGCATAACCACACAAGGCTGGCTATATTTGAAAACTGTCTTTCCCAGGGTGTTTTAACAAATTCACAGGAAGAAACAGAATCTACAAGCAGGCTGGGGAGTGACTCTGGGATTTCAGCATCTTTTCAGAGACAGAAAGATCCAGATGAGGTCAGGACAGTCGGAGGAAGTTGGTGGCAATCTCTGTCAGAACCGTGGAGTGTTCGTGGAAGTTACTTACATAGTGGGAGAGCTCCACGCCCCATCCTGAAAGCTCACCTTCCTCACCTCCCACCCTCTTTAGGCCAGATTTTTGCAGAGACGCTCCCTGGTGAGGTTTAGCATGCAGGTAAGCGGGGCACCTGGAGGCGGGCAGCACCTCTAGAAGGAAGTGTTTCCCCGGCTCCTGCTCCGCTGGAGCCTATCTTCCTGCCCCTTGTCATGGGAGCTGCTTTCCCGATGTGGCAGGCCTTGCAGCAGCTGCTCAGGAAACTGCTTGGAGGTGGTTTCTCCCATGTGGCTCTTGCGACTGCCTCTCAGGATCGGCCCTGACACCAGGAAGCCCACAGAAAATCCGCCTTTGCAGGAGTGCTTCAGAAATCAACGTGGGCTCAGATGTCTTTCTGAAGGGCTTTGGAATCTGCCTGTTTAATAAAAAAGAATCTGCTTTTCATTATGTCATCAACATGTTGAATAGGAAAATGGGAAGTTGCCCTCGCCTGTCTGGGGCCACCTCTCCCTCTGGTTTTTGTTTGTGGCCTCCAGAGTGGCCACTGCTGCCTGTGGTTGACTGACTCCAGGAAGGGGCAGTCATTTGGCGTTCTATAGCGCGTTCAGTACAGGGGAGTCAGCTCCTGTAACATTAACTCCTGCTTACTGTTAAGCCAGGGAAATTTTTCCTCTGGAATTCAAACCTACACTTACTTCACAAGTAAAGAGCAGAATTCTGTTCTAGGAGAGCCATTAAATGTGGAAAGATGGGATCTAAAGAGATGGTCGCACCGTGCATATGAACCATTTGATTTAGAAACCAGGCAGAGATTTTGAACAGTCATTAAAAAACAAGCTGCCTGTGGTGTTTCTAAAACACCAGTCAGCTTATACAGAGGTGCAGTTATGGAACTTTCTAGTTTCTAATGTCTCTCGGGTGCTCTGTTCACACCAAACTGTTTCGATAACCCTGAGCCAGTATATACTCCTGGAGAAACTAAAACCGCTACATTTAAGCCAATGTTTTTCAAATGTCAAGTCCTGGCCGATCAGTGGCTATGAAACCAGTTAGGTGGGTCACAGCCAGCATTTTAAAAAAGAAGAAAACAGCATTGTCTTCCTAGTAAGATGAGTGTTCCTTGGTTCTGGTGCTTGAACATGTATCTCTTTTTTTGTTTTTTCATTTTTGTTTTTTGGAGGCATGGTTAGGGTACGAACCTGTAAATATGTATCTTTTTTTTTCCTTTTTTTTCTTACTGGTTGTCAAAAAATATGTATCTTTATATGTGGTTGTGTGTGTGTGTTTGTCTGGTCACCAGAAATATTCCACGGGCTCATGATCAAAAGAGTTTGAAAGCTTCTTATTTAAATGACCTCTACTCTTAGGTTAACCGGGGACCTGGACGCACTGACCACCTTAATGCCTGGACTTTAGCTATCAGCAGTGTTGTGAATCCTTAGCCATTGCCTAAGAACAGCCTTGCCCCAAATCCCTGTTCTACCATCAGCCTTCTGCCGTATTATGGTTCCCTGTCGTCTGTCCATTTTTAATTAAGGATATTGCTGATACGTATATCTTTTTTCTTTGAATTCTTTTCTCTTTTAATTTTCTTTTGCTTATACGTGTATCTTAACAGCCTCTTTTCTTGCTGAAGAAATAATTTTGACAAGTTTTCACATTTTACTGCAAATTAAAAGCTCATTTCCCTTTTGACCAAACGCATTAACCTGCAGAACTGAAGGAGGACAGATTAACCGTGAGCAATTCGCCCTTCCTGGTAGAATGAATCAAACCTTTTACCAGCAAGATACATCACCCTTTATCTCTGGTGTTAGAAGTAGATGCTCGGTGCCACAAAGAAAAATTAGCACTGAGACAAAGGATTTTTCAGCAACACAATTTTTACTTCCTGGACTGCAGGAAGGGTACCCCCACTAGCCATTGTGCCACGAGAGTGCAGTGAACAAAAGAAAACACACAAATTTATCCCTTACGCATTTGGGGTCGTCCTTACTTCTGTGTCTGGTCTCTGTTGGTTGGAGCCAGACCTCACAATTTAAACTAAAACCTGATTGGCTAATAACTTTAAACTTTTCTAAAAGGTAAAAGCAATGGAGAGCTGGGACATGCCTTTGCGCACATCCAGCACAGATGTCTTGGTTGAAGTATAAGAACATAAAATGTACTACGTGCCTGTAAGCGTGGCATGTTTAACAGCTACATAGGATAGGGCTTAACAAAGAGTTATTAGCACACTTATTCTTTAACAAGAAAGGAAACTTTAAAAAGAAACTTTTCTGCTTCCCATATCTGGTAATGCCTTTTGCCTTAGAGTTCATGTTTTTATAGCATCATTGCTAAACAACCATCTTTTGGTTAGTGTTTGCAGAATGCATCTTTTTTACCCACAAATATATATAAGGTATATCTCTTTTTAGCAATACAGTTGGCTTTGATTTAGTTTTGTTTTTAAATAGAGATGGAAATTTTTTAGTTTTAATTAAAGTAGTGTGTTTACATTTAGTGTAGTGATTGACGTATTTGGGTTTTAGTTTGCCTCCTAGTTACTTCATCAGGCTGGAGTGCAATGGTGCAATCTCGGCTCACTGCAGCCTCCGCCACCCAGGTTCAAGCAGTTCTCCTGCTTCCGTCTTCCAAGTAACTGGGATTACAGGCGCATACCACCATGCCCAGCTAATTTTTGTATTTTTAGTAGACAGGGTTGGCCAGGCCGGTCTTGAACTCCTGACCTCTGGTGATCTGCCCGTCTCTGCCTCCCACAGTGCTGGGATTACAGGCCTGAGCCACCGTGCCTGGCCAAGCCCCTTTTTTAACCTTTCTTTTTTTCTCTTCCCTTACCATCTTTTGGGTTGATTTAGCAATTTTATTACACCTTCCATCTCTTCTATTGGCTTAATTTTATATTCTTTTACTATACTTTGGTTACTCTCGAGCATCCCATTTTTTTCTTCTAACTGCTAGATAGTATATGCCTTAGGCTTTGCAGGCCATATAAGGTCTCTGCCTCATAGTCTTCCTATTGTACAACTCTTTAAAAATTTAAAAACCATTCTTAGCCTGGGGGCCTTAAAAAACATGCTTCTGGCTTGATGTGGTCCTTGGACCATAGTTTGGTGACCTGCTTTAGAAACTATAACATGCATCCTACTAAAACCTAATGTAAGCCTGGCACCGTGGCTCATGCCTCTAATCCTAGTCCTTTGGAAAGCTGAGGCAGGAGGATCACGTGAAGTCAGGAGTTACCAAGACCCGCCTGGGCAATACGATAAGACCCTATCTCTACCAAAAAAACAAGTCAGACGTGATGGTGCACACCTGTAATCTCAACGCTTTGGGAGGCTGAGGCACGAGAACTGTTTGAGACAAGGAACTCAAGACCAAACTGAGCAACATAGCAAGACCACAGCTGTACAAAAGATTTTAAAAATCAGCTGGGCCTGGCGACGTGCCCCTGCAGTCTCCCTGCAGCTGCTTGGGAGGCTGAGGTGGAGGGACCACTTGAGTCCCAGTGGTTGTGGCTGCAGTAGTTTGTGACGCGCCATTGCACTCCAGCCTGGGTGACAGAGCAAGACCCTGTCCGTTTAAAAAAAAAACAAAAGCAGAGTACCCTTTAGTACAGATCTTCTAGTGAAAAAAAATGTCATTGGTATTTGTTTGAAAATTCCATAATTTCTCCTTTATTTTTTTTCACATTTTCAAATCAACATTACTGAGGTGCATTCAATAAATTATGCCCACTTTAACTGCACAGTTGATGCGTTTTGACAGACCGCCATGCCCATGGACGCACACCACAGCCCGGATACATCCCACGTGTCCCCTCGCACCTGTCCCAGCCCATCCCTCGCCTTTCCCCTCAAGCCCAGGCAACCATTGATCTGGATTTTCTCACTATGCATTAGATTTGACATTTCCAGAACTTTCTATAAACAGAATGTTAAAGTATGTGCTCTTCTCTGTCTGCCTTCCTTGGCTCAGAATCGTGCCTTTGAGATTTACCCACGCCGGGAGCATCAGTAGTTTGTTCCTTTTCATTGTAAGTAACGGCCCATCCTGTGTGTCAGTTTGTTTCACCTGTTGATCCGCGTTTGCATTGTTTCCATCCCGACTGTTACAAACAAAGCTGCTATAAAATATTCATGTGCAAGTCTTTGTGTGGATGTATGTATTCATTTCTCCTGGGTAAATACCTAAGAGTGGATGGCTTGGTCATATGGTAGGTGGACATTTAACTTTGTAAGAAATTGCCCAACTGTTTTCCAAAGTGGTGTACAGACCTGAGTTCCTGCCTGTCATAACAGCGTGCCGGTCATGGCACATCCATGTCGACGGTATTCTGCCTTTTTGTTTTTATTATTTTGTTTTATTTTATTGAGATGGAGTCTCGCTTTGTCATCCAGGCTGCAGTGCAATGGCACAATTTCGGCTCGCTGCAACCTCTGCCCTCTGGGTTCCAGCAATTCTCATGTCTTAGCCTCTTGAGTAACTGGGATTACAGGCACATGCTACCACACCCAGCTAAATTTTTTGCATTTTTAGTTAAGATGGAGTTTCACCATGTTGGCCAGGCTGGTTTCAAACTCCTGACCTAAGTGATCTGCCCACCTTGGCCATCCAAGTGCTTGGATTACAGGCATGAGCCACCATACCCAGCCATCTTATGGAAGGTGTAACACAATATCATTATTATTTTAATTTGCATTTGCCTAATCATGCCAGAGCAGGTTTTCATGTGCTGCTATTGGCCATTAATTTATACTCTAATAAAATGCATCTTCAGGTCTCTTGCCAATTTTCAAATTGTGGTGTTTGTCTTCAAGAGCCTTCATATATTTTAACACAAGTCTTGGTCCTATCTATATATTGTGAACATTTTTGCTCAGTCTGTGGCTTGTGCTTTTATTTATAAAATAGTCTTTTGAAGAACATAAGTTTTTCATTTTGATGGAGTCTGATTTCATCATTTATTTATTTTATAATCCTTACTTCCTGTGTCCTACCTAAGAAATCTTTGCCGACCCTAGGGTTGTGAAGATTGTCTATTTTTTTCTAAAACTTTAGTTTTAACTTTCATGTTTATGATGAACTTAATTAACTATGATTAACTTTTAAGTTTGTGATCCATTTCAAGTTTCTTTTTTGATATAATGTGCAATAAGGGTCAAGGATCATTTTTTTCCATATAGATATCAAATCGTCCAGCACTATTTGTGGAAGAGACTGTCTTTTTGTAATTGAATTACCTTGGTGCCTTTGACAAAAATCATTTGACTGTAACTGTATAGTTCTATTGTTCTGTTCTATTATATTGATCTGTGTGTCTATCTTGATTGGCATAAGGATAGAAATACCACATGACCTTGATCACTGTAGCTTTCGTGTAAGTCTCTGTTTTTTGTTTTGTTTTTTGTTTTTGTCAAAATGGTTTTGGCTACCCTAGATCCTTGCATTTCATATCAATTTAAAAATCGGTTTATCAGTTCTAATGAGAAGCCTGCTAAGATTTTGATTGGAATTACATTAAATCTAGATCAATTTGAAGAGAATTACCATCCTAGTAATAGGGAGTCTTCTGATCCATGAACGTAGTGGGTTCAGATTCCATAAGCATGATCACATATTGATTTAGTTGTCTTGGTGCTTTGTAGCTGTATCTGTACATGTCTTGCAAATATTTTGTTATATTAATGTTAGTTTAAAAATTACTGAATACTGCATATAGAAATGTAACTGATTAATGTTAGTTTGAAAATTATTGAATGCCGCATATAGAAATGTAACTGATTAATGTTACTTTGAAAATTATTGAATGCCACATATAGAAATGTAACTGATTAATGTTACTTTGAAAATTACCGAATGATGCATATAGAAATTAACTGATATTTGCGTAAGGACCTCATTTCCTCTAACCTTGCTGCAGTCACTTACTGGCTCTGGGAGCTGTTTTCCAGGTTTCTTAAGATCATCTATGTATCTAATTATGTCATCTGAAAATACATACGGTTTTACTTCTTATTTCCAATGTTTATGTCACTCATTTCTTTTTCGTGCTTCACTGCGCTGCCTGACGCCTCCAGTATAATGTTAAATGGAAGCAGTACAGCTGGGCGTTCAAGCCCTAAACCCAGTCAAGGATTGATGACAGGGAAACGTTTTGTCTTAATCTACTAAGTATAATGTGTGCTGTGAATTTTTCAGATACCCATTATCAAGCTGAGGGAGTGCACTTCTCTACCTAGTTTTGCGAGAGTCTTTATTGTGAGTTGGTGTTGGAACTTGCCAGCAGCTTTCTCTGTGTCTGTGGAGGGCCTCACACGTTCACCCACACCCTGTTAAGACGGCGCATCACGTGATTGATGTTCAGATGCTAAGCAGTCTTGCAACCCTGTGATAAACCCCACTTGGTCACGGTACATTACCTTTTGATATATTGTGGGATTTTACTTGCATTTCATTGAAGATCGTCTCACGTGTGTTCTTCTCTACCCTGTGGGACATAGCCACGCCCTCTCCAGCAAGGCCTAAACCTCAGCCCTGCCTGGGGCCTTCTCCACATGCTGGGATTACAGGCATAAGCCACTGCGCCTAGCCCTTGATTTCTTAATATACTAAATTTTTAATTTCCAGGGTTTCCAAAGAAATAGCTCCTAGTTTTCTTCCAAAATTGTTCACCTTGTCCTTTAATTCCTGATGCATACTAAGTCAGATTATTGTCAAGTCTGGGCCTGGCAGCTCCGTTATTCAGATCCTCTGTCCAGCCCTTTCTGGTCAGCTGCTTTTCTTGGTTTCAAACATATATACAGTTTCCCAGTAATTACCTGGTTTTTCTTTAATTGAATGCTACAAATTGAAAATGGAAATTGTACAGGCATTTGGGGGTGATTTGAGGCTGCGAAGTCTGGATTGTTTCTAGTTTCTTGTTATTCCCAGCGGAGAGCCCTTTAGAGTCTCCATCTAAAACCGAAGAGTTTCACCAGATCTGCTTCTCCTTGGCAGTCCCTCCTCTCCCGCTGTTGTTCCCCAGCCCCGTGAGCCTGCAGCGATCTGCTCAGCGTCCCTGCTGGTGGGTCCCGTTTTTGGAACTGCCAGATGCTTCCAAGAGAGGTGGCCCCAAACAAAAGCTCAACCCCGGGCTTCCTTCCCTCAGGTCTTAGCCCGATAATTTCTCTTAGCCTGGCCTGCGTCTCCTTGCTTTCTAAAATATTCCCTGAACACACACACAGCCTTTCTAGCTGTTCTCCAGGCGAGAATGGTCTGAATCACTTCATCTGGCGTCCTCGAAACCCTAACCCGTGGGAACCACACACCCCCAGATTTGCACCTGTGACTTGGAGTCTGGTGGGCTGAGCTTTTTGGATAATGTCCAGTGGCTGCACACGAGGGTCTGCGGGCACAGAGATGGACCCACAGCCCACGTCCCCAGCCCACCGTGCCCAGCTGGGCCTCTCACTGGCTCTCTTGTTCCCGTTCCTGTCCCTCTGTCCTTCAGACTAAGCATTGTGGCCCAGTTGACAGCTTCTCTAGCTTTAAATTGCAAACTATTCAGCCCAACATCATATGTTACAATTTGTAAACCATGGGTTTATGCATGCTAAAACGGACTTTAATTATGACCACTGGAAGTCTGTAAATGGCTGTAATATGGGGCACTGCGTAGTGAGAACGTCACGTAATGCTACAGAGTGCTGAATTCTGCATCATTTTAAGTAAAGAGAGGTTGGAAAAGAGTATCACAGGAATGCATGTTTACTTGGTTCAGAGCAATATTAGCTTAAGAAAAAGTATTTTCACTGGTTTCACAAAAAGTTGCCGTCTGGTGCATTATTTCCTGATCTTCGCTTCCAGTTGTTTTCTTTCCCCATGGAGTTGTTTTTACAATGACCAACATAGATGCATGTTTTATACATACGGTTTCAATGAAGCATTCGTTCAGATGCTGTATGGACATGCCCATCACACACACACACACATGCTAAGATTCCTCTCAGTAACCTTGTGATCTGTGGCCCCCTCATTACTCCTAGCCCCCACTGTGGAGAACCATAGGTATGAGATACATATATATAGCTTTCCTCTTACTAGTGATCTAACCATATGTACTGACCTGGATTTTCAAAAGAATTATTTTAAAAAGAAATTGCTCAGTTCACCTCACCGACCTTGTCATGGAACATTTGTAAGTAATGAATTATTTGCAGTGAGTAAGTGAACCAGCTCAAGGTTCTCTACACCGTCGTTTTCATAGTAGTCGTTTAAATTTAAATGTGTACGCTTCTTTAATTGAATTTAATCTGAGATGATATAAATTTTTTAAATAATACAGTTTTGGCCAGCAGGTGGATCACCTGAGCTCAGGAGTTCGAGACCAGCGTGGGCAACATGGTAAAACCCCATCTCTACCAAAGATACAAAAAAGTAGCCAGGTATGGGGGCGTGCGCCTGTGGTCCCAGCTATTGGTGAGGCTGAGGTGGGAGGATCGATTCAGCCTGGGAGGTGGAAGTTGCAGTGAGCCGAGATTGAACCACTGCACTCCATCCTGGGTGACGGAGTGAGACCTCATCTCAAAGGAATTTTTTTTTCATAATGCCGTTTTGAAATATTTTCCCTTTTCCGGAAAACTTGCTGTGGATTCCTTCTTATTTAAAATAAAGCCAGAGGGGGGGAGTTTTGTTTTTCTTTACTATGTAAGTTGTATGTTTTCAGCATAGAGTATTCTTTTGTTCTTTTTTTTTTTCTTTTTCTGACAATTCCAGAAGTATATTGTATGGATTCAGCACAGATTATTAAGTACACATAAGCAAAAAGAATTAAAATCATCCATTTTCTTCAGCATACCAAGATAATCATTATTAATATGTTGGGTATACCCTTCCAGACTTTTGTCTAAGTATATTCTTGCGTATTTTTTTGATTTTGTGCACAAAGACATAATCTAGGGGAATGGCCACCAGAGTGTTTCAGGAGCTCCTTAGATGATGGAATTGGGGATGATTTGTACTATCTTGTTTTCTTTTTTATCATCATTTGAGTATTTTTAGTGAGTTTGTCCTATTTCTTGGAAACCGTAGTTTTTCATTTAACATTTTGTTTACATGCAGCTTTACCATCATTCAGTAGGGATTCACCCACTGGCTCATCAAATATGTATGCGGCACCCCTTCTGCATGCGATGTTTCATGCTGAGCATCGTAATAGCAAGATGAAGAAAGAACTTAGTCCTCACTCTCAGAGAGCTCCAAGCCTCAGTGGAGACACAGCCTGGGCAGCAGTGTCTCTTACGGCAGAGACAGCCACAGCTCTCCGGGCAGGTATCAAAGCAGCAGCTGCCAGTGGGGTCCCCTAGGCTGGTGTGGCAGAGGCCCCATGGAGTGTCCTGAGAGGAGGCAGGACTTGAGCCGAATGACAAAGGGTTCATAGGTGTCCCCTAAGCCGGGAAGTCAGGAGGGTGGTCTGAACAGAGCACACAAGATGTTTGAGAACGGCAAGTCTGACGTGGCTGGAAAGCAAAGTATTTGGTGAAATAGGAAGTTGGGGACAAGTATAAAATAGCACAAGGAAGGTAAACACGCACAAGCCAGTCAGTCTCACGTACCATGTCAGCCGCGTGGCTGTTCTGGGGAGCGGACACCAGGCAGTTAGGGGTGCACAAGGTTTGTTGGAAGAAACGCCTGTCAGAGGCCTGGATGGAGAGAGAGCCTGGCCCGGGCGCTGCAGGCCCTATGGAGAGACAGATGCTGCCCCAACTCGGAGGCAGCCAACTCTGAAGCTCCGCTGTGCTTAGCACGGGCCAAGGCTGCCCAGAGCAGAGCAAGGCCTCATCCGAACATGGGCCAGTCCCTGTGCATGCCAGCTGGGGCTGTCCCTGCACCATACTTTTTCCCACTGAGGGCCCAGCCTGGTGTCCACAGGCAGGGACAGCCATCGGCATCAGTGGGAGCAGCTGTTTTTTAAGTGGGAAAGTGAGGTGGCCACACCTGTGCACTGTATAGATCACACCATGTGCTTCATGAGCTGCCGGGAACTGTGAGGTTGATTTATGTGAAGGAGAGCAAGTCATTGTCCACAGGAATTTAGCTACACAGAAAATTAACAGAGTGGAACAGTGGTGGGTAATAAAAGAAAAAGTAACGGATTAGTTGAGCACCAAAGAAATTTAGAGGAGGATCTCAGCTGTCATCCTGTGCCCCGTAAATCGGGGCTGGACAGTCTGTCACCTGCAAAGTATCCTCCTGGCTGGCGAGGTGGCTTCCACGGAGCTATTCTGGAGACCCGAGGGGTGTGGGCGCAGCTTCTGCACAGGCAGTCAGAGAGCCTTGGGGCTCTTGGTCCCCTCACTCCTCCAGCCAGAGGAGTTTTGCTGTCCTTTGTCCTGCATAAGATTTTGTCTGAGTAGCTAAAAAGTAATGAAAAACCACTGCAGTGATCAGTGGAGAACCTGGTAGATTTGGGGGCTGTGTGTGAAGAGCCATCAGCCTGCATAGTGTGAGCTAGAGCAGAAGGGCCTGGCCCGAGAATGGACGCCTGGCAGGCCTGGGCTGCAGGGTACTGCAGAGGAGGTGGGAAAAGGCATCTACAGGAGGCCTGGCTGGCCCCCATGCGGGACTGGAGAGCAGCTGAGGGCTTGGGGCCTCCAGGGTTTCAAGCCTCAGTGAAAATCGAATCCATAGGGACTCTTGGAGTGGAGACCGGCAGTGTAGATGATGGTGTTGCGCTTGATTTTACACAGGTTACGCTTGAGCTGTGATGCCAGGCAAGTCGAGGGTGAAGACAAGTGCCTTGTGAGACCTAGAAGGAGCAGGGCCGCTGCTGGAACAGATCTGAAGTGTGAAAAGAGCTGGCAATGCAGTGCGCCCAGAGGTCACTAGGGGAGGATCAGGGTGCCAGGGGAGGGACAGTCAGGATTCGCAAATTGAGCAAATGAAGAAAGGCAAGGCTGGCAGCCGTTGGAGTCAGGGAACTTGGTGCGGGGTGGCTGGGAAGAGCGGCGAGGACCGAAACCAGCTTTCATGCGGCAGATGAGAGAGCCCGCAGGAGCCCACGGAGAGCTTAGCCAGTGCAAGCTTCAGGGCCGCGTGGGTTTTCCCCAGGGTGGACAGGCTTAAGGCCCCAGCGGCCAGCGGTCTCCCCGACCCCTCCCCGGTCCTCCAGGCCCTGCAAGGCAGCCACAGGGCCTGGGTCTGGTTCCCACTACTTGTCTCCAAAGGAAGACACGCCCTCATAGAGCCTCAGTTTCTCTATCTGAAAAGCAAGTGAAAATAAGACCTACCTGCCGAGGGCACTGGGAAGGAAGTCTTGGTGGACGTGGCAGGTGGGTGACTTGGGTCTGCCAGGCCGCACAGCGGCAGTTGTGCCATGAGTGCCTGGCTGGCAGCGGTGGTGGAGGTAGCGTCAATGTTCATGCTGAAGAAACTTGAAGCCTCTGAGAGGCTGGGCAGCCAGTCCATGGTCACAGAGCCAGTCTCTGGCCAAATTCAAGCCCATGTCCATCTGGCTTCCAAGTTTAGGCCTGGAGATGCAGGAAGAGGAAGGCTCGGGGTCTCCTGACAAACTCACATTCCCTTGTCCTTGTCCTCTGCATGGACGGGGCCAGGAATAACAGCGAGGCAGTCGCCCGATGGGGAGGAGATCATGTGGTGCAGCTCCTGAGTGCAGCCGGAGCTGAAGGCGCCCCCAAGAATCCAGGTGAGAGCAGGAACCTGGAGAGACTGGGAGGCGAGCACCGGCAGGTGGGCACCTGTGAGTGAACCAGGGAGGGACAGGGCTCCGAGGAGTGGGTGGCATCTTGTGCTCGATGTAGGGGACAAGCAGGGTGATGGGGCAGATGGCAGGTAGCCGTGCAGGTCCGGGAGAGGGGCTAGGGAGACGTAGCACCCTTGGGAGAGTGGCTGTGATATGTTGTGACCCATCTGGCAGCTGCTGGAGAATCGGAGGCGAGGGCTGGGGCACACAGCCGCTCTTGTTGAATCACAAGTTCGCAGAGGGAACCTGGTGCTGTTGGCGGTGGGGACAGCCAGGGGTGTCAGGGAAGAAGAAGGGGACTCAGGGGAAAGGCACCTGCTTGGTATTTCAGAGCTGGCCTGGTGCTCTAGGGTAGTTGCACAGATGGGGTGTGGATGCTGAAGCTCTGCCAGCGTCTAGCAGGGCCAGGGTCACCATGACGGCCTGGATATTGGGGTAAGGAAGATAAATGCTGTCAAGAAGCTGAATGCCACAGGTGAGCCCGGAAGTGTGAAGGAAGGTGGAGACAGACCCTCCTTTTGACAGCAGTGGAGGAGAGTTTGAGGAGGCGCAGGCCCTGTTGGGGAGGCCGCCCCTGGCATCTGCTGCATCTGCTGTTGGAATGTGATCCGTTTTATTTTAGTCCCCATTTTGCATCAGGGTCAGCTGTGCTGACTCAGCAGAGAACCAGGTGCCACGAGTCATCCAGCCATAGCACAACTGGGACCAGCACTGGAGTTTTCCTGCCTCCCAATTCAGGGGTCTTTTCCTGAACTGTGGCTGTTTTCGTTTTCACATAAAAGTCCTTGATTAACACTGTGGATTTCAACTTTAAAATGGCCACCTTGATCCTTAACCCTTTGGGGGGTCAAAGAAACTTCTGGAATGAAACATGGTCTGTCGTGGACACCCCATGCCACTAGGCTTCTTCTGTGGTCCCCTCATGATCCTGGCGGCCTCCTGAGTGGGGTGAGGCTTAGCTTTGGTTAGGATCAGGTACAGAAAGGAAACCAGAAACAAATAGTGTCACAAGGATTTAATTTTATGTGATGTGAAAAGTGAGGGACGCTGGACTTCGTGCCACATGGTCACCCCAGGTAGGACCAGGCCTGTTGCATCAAGAAGCTGCATCAGATTTCACTCACTGGATGATTGGTTCATCGACTTGAACGATTTCTGGGTCTGTCTAAAGTCAGCCGGGCAGATGGCTCTGTCTGGTTTCATGATGAGCTTAGGGAAGAGATCAGTGGGATTTTCAGGACCGTGTTGGGAGAGTATAGCTTTGCATTTATCTACTGGTGATTGTCACAAGATACTAATTTGCAAATACACAACTAAGTACACACTGGCCCTACCTGGCCTCTGTTTATCTTGATGGTGTGGCCATCCAGTGACAGTGCCAGGGTGCGGAACCTCGTGGGAAGCCCTTGCTGCTCAGAACGCAGCTTTCTGTTAAGCAGGGGTCACAGACTCGGGACCAGCAAGGCTCTGTGAGCTTCCCTTGATTCAAGATACATGGGCTCACGTTAGGTGTGCGTTTAGTCCTGGTTTGCAGACAGCCCATGGGCAAGTGGTCTGTTTGTGATGGTCCCTGCGCTTCTTCCGAGATGCACCCACCCACACCCTGCCCCCACAGCTGCCCGAGCTGTGCTGCACCCCACAGGCTCCCTCCCGGGCATCACCAGGGCCAAGGATGAGGAGCTGCAGGAGCCAGCGTTTCGGCAGTTCCGTTACTCAACTGGACACATTCATTGCAGTAAATGTTGATGCTGTAAAGACAAGAAAGAGTATATCCCATGATTGCATTTTGAGGTTTCTCCTCCAGTTGCCTCTCCTTGCACATACGTAATCGGGACTATAGAGTATTTGTCTTACTTCTTAATGTTACAGAGCATTTTCCCATGTTATGGAAATAACAGTTGCCTGTAGCTGCTGCGTTGTGCTTGTTGCATGGTTTGCTTAATCATCTCTCCCTCACTGGTTTCAGAGCAAATGTCGGACTTTCCACGATGGCAAATGACAGCACCACACATCCTCCATGCATCCCATTTCCCCATCCTGCTTCCGGTTTAGGCTTGATTGCTTCCTGGAAGTGGATGTACTGAGCTACGTACATGTCTCTGACCTTTACATGTAGTAAAGAAGGCAGTGCCAGCCCACACTCGTACAGGATAGAAGTGTCTGTTTAGGGCAGGGACAGACATACACAACTGCCTTAGGGTGGGGGCTGCACACATCAGACCAGCCATGTAACGTAGAGTGCAACTTTGAGTGACGCAGATTCAGTCAGTCCATTGGTCATGTCCGTGTGACTGAACACACAGGCTCCAGGCACCTCCCGGCTTGGCAGTGCTCCAGGGCATCACAGTGCTGCTGGGAGAGTAACTGGACTCCACGGAGCGAGGATCCAAACTCTGCTCATGGTGCTGGGCCCCACCCTGCCCTGGGTGCCTCTCTTCCTGAGCCTTGAGGACAGTCCTCTGCCCTCGCAATCTGGTTAACTCCAGATATGTTAAGAGAGAAGAGAGAACCCGTGACAGGACACTCAAGATCAGCACCTCCCATATCCTCCTTCCTTGCACACTTGGGCTACTTGTGTGTTTACTGATCCTAGACCACAGAGTATGTGGCCTCTGCTCGGCTTCGGTGAGGAGGGGTGGCCTGGGCACTATGCCTCCTCTGCTCAGCTTTGGTGAGGAGGGCGGGCACGCCCCCATGAGAGTCCTGCAGCTTGAAAGAGACAGTGTTTCTGTGGAACGTTGTGATTGACGAGCTTGTCAGTCAGTCGTTTCATTAAAAAGGTTTTCAGCATATGTGTTTCTCATTTGCAGATGTGGAAGCCAAGACACAGTGTGTTAGGGCTCCACCTCCACCCCACGATGCCCCCCATGCCCCTCCTCCATGCTGTTTCCCAGGGCTGCGTCCAAGGCAGCCACCCCTATTTGTACTGGCGCTTGAAGCTGAGATGAGCAGCCTGGTAAAATGAGTTCCCAGGCTGTTTGCTTGTGTTTCATAAGGAAGTGTCTTCTCTTTGGGAGGTGCACCCCGCCCTTACATGCCTCCGTGGGGCCAAGCTCTGTTGCAGGTTGTTACAGAGCGAGCGTCTTTGCTTTTCCTCTGCTCGGAGGTCTGATATGTTCATTCTGAAGTGGGAGCAGGCTGGGGAGAACGAAGCGGGGTGAGACGAGGCTCTGATGTCCTCGTGCTGAGTGTTCGCCTCCAGGCCCTGGTTTCTTTTAAATGGTGGGAATCCTTGATGCCCATCCTGCCCCACCCACAAAGCTAATGAAAGGTGCTTCTCAGATGTCCGCCCTGGCCAATAGCCTGACCATAAAACCTTGATATTGGATACACTCAAGTCTTCCGTGTGGCGGTCAAAATTTTTCTTGCATTTGGAAATCTTTGTTTGAAACCTCTGGCATTGTTTGAGCAACAGTGCTGCTTTAAAATATTATACCAATTTCTCATGGAATTTCTCATTTTTCTTGTCCTATCACTGAGCCTATTTTGAGGAAATAAGACGTTATTTTTGTACCTAAAGGAGAAGGCATTTAGTGGGAGGAAAGAGCATGTGTTGAAGAATTATATTAAGAAGCTTGCTTAGGCTGGGCATGGTGGCTCACGCCTGTAATCCCAGCGTTTTGGAAAGGGGAGGCAGGAGGATCACTGGGCCAGGAGTTCCAGAGCAGCCTGGGCAACACAGCGGGACTGCAACTACAGCAGTTTTAGAAAAGCTCACTTGACTCAGCTGCCCTGGATTCCTGACCCACAGCCTCTGAAGAATTGCTCCTACGGTGACGGTGCCATCACATGGGTCCCCACAATGGGAGTCACTGATCTGCTCCGTCTTCTCAGTAGCGGAATCATACTCATGGCTCTGAACATGCGGCATCTGCTTTTCCATCCCCAGTAACATCATTTAGAATAATGGCCTCCAGCTCCATCCCAGTTGCTGCGAAAGTCATGGTTTCGTCTTCTCACGACTGAGGAGTGGTCCTTGGTGCCGCTCGCCGTGTGCGAAGCGGCAGCAGCCTCATCCCCTCCCACTCTGTCCTGTTTGTTCTGTTATCTGCCGTCACTGGGCACCTCTCATGTGCTTGTGCGTTTGCCTGTTGCCTGTCCCTCCCCCGAGACCCGGCTCCCCGAGGACAGGGCCTGGGCACACGCTGGCAGTCCCCACAGCTCTGTTGCAGCATCGGCTGCGGGTTGAATACACCGGAGTGAAGTAGGCCTTGTGGGCGAGACTCTCCCTGGTGTGGAGCGTGTGCCTCCACAGCATTCGCAGGCTGAGGTGTAGGCCGGCAGAGCGTGGCGCGTGGGCCGGCAGAGCGTGGCGCGTGGGCCGGCAGAGCGTGGCGCGTGGGCCGGCAGAGCGTGGCGCGTGGGCCGGCAGAGCGTGGCGCGTGGGCCGGCAGAGCGTGGCGCGTGGGCC
>CAUYLG010033045.1:0-12371 GCA_963573385.1 Cacajao melanocephalus | reverse complement strand
GGGTAGGGTGGAAATTACAAGTCACAGGGGCCAAGATGGCCTGGGTTTGGACTGCTTGCTTGTCACATTACGGGTTACAGAGAGCAGTTTAAACAGAAAGCCAAGGTATGGTTGAGGTATGCAGTTTTATGGGGCTTTTTACCATGTCACATGTACACCATGGAATACTATGCAGCCGTAAAAAAAGGATGAGTTCCTGTCCTTTGCAGAGACATGGATGAAGTTGGAAACCATTATTCTCAGCAAACTAACACAGAAACAGAAAACCAAACACTGCACATTCTCACTCATAAGTGGGAGTTGAACAATGAGAACACATAGACACAGGGAGGGGAACATCACATACCTTAGTCTGTTGAGGAGTGGAGGGCTAGGGGAGGGATAGCACTAGGAGAAATACGTAATATATTTGACCAGTTGATGGGAACAGCAAACCACCATGGCATATGTGTACCTATGTAACAAACCTGCACATTCTGCACATTTACCCCAGAATTTTTAAGTATTCTAATAATAATTTTAAAAGAAATTACCAAATGTTGAACCAAAAGAGGCATGCTTCAGAATTCTTCCCCACAGGGAGATTGTCTCAAGACATCAGTTAATCCACAGCCCCACCCTGTCTTCAATGATGCCGGCCAGGCTAACGGATCACACATGATTACAGATAAGTCCTCCAGCAAGTCATGTAGGTCCTGCACCTCCATGCCTCTTCTGCATACCCTGCATACCAAAATTTCTTCTTACAACCCTGCTTTCTGCCCAGAACACTGAAGTGGCTTCTTGAGATATGAATTTGTCCCTTCCCCATTGCTGAAATCTGGAATGAAGTCTCTTTCTTTAAACCAACAAGAAAAAGTTCTTTTAAACTTGATAGTAAACCTTTCATGCTTACCTCTTGTCTTTATTACACTTGCTTAAGCAAAACAACCTTGGTTAAATCGTTCATACAATTATGAATCCTGTTATTAATATAATAATTAGGTGGCCGAGCCTGGTGGCTCATGTCTGTAATTCCAGCACTTTGGGAGGCCAAGGCGGGCGGATCACAAAGTTAGTAGTTCAAGACCAGCCTGACCAAAATGGTGAAACCCCGTCTCTACTAAAAATACAAAAATTAGCAGGGCATAGTGGTGTGTGCCTGTAATCCCAGCTAATTGGGAGGCTGAGGCATGAGAATTGCTTGAACTCAGGAGGCGGAGGTTGCAGTGGGCCGAGATCACACTACTGCACTCAAGCCTGGGTGAGAGAGAGACTCTGTCTCCAGAAAAAAAAAAAAAAGTCTCACGTTAACCAGGTGCGGTGACTCACGCCGGTAATCCCAGCACTTTGGGAACCCGAGGTGGGTGGATCACCCGAGGTGGGCGGATGATCCAAGGTCAGGAGTTCGAGACCAGCCGATGATCAACATCGTCAAACCTTGTCTCTACTAAAATGCAACAACAACAACAACAACAAAATAGCCGGGCATGGTGGCGCGAGCCTGTAATCCCAGCTACTTGGCAGGGGAATCACTGGAACCCCAGAGGCAAAGATTGCAGTGAGCCGAGATCTGGCCATTGCACTCCAGCCTGGGCAACAGAGCGAAACTCCATAACAAAACAAAACAAAACAATTTCAGCCTGCCTGCTCAAAGGACCAGAAGCCAGGAAGGTTATAAAGGCTAAACTTTAAAAATAATTTTTATTCTTTTCATGTGTGAGCAGCCATATAGTATATTATTTACAAATACACAAGGCTAAAGGCAAACACCTTCTAGGGCGGGCCTGGCTCAGCTCAAGGAAGAAGCCCTGTTTGAAAAGGCTGTACCTTTGGCTGTCACTCTTTCTTCAATCAGCCAGCATTTGGTCGTGTCTTCTGTCATTCAGGGCCTGAGGGGGCGGGGACTTAAACCTTATCCAATCAGCGAGGCTGCTCTGGGAACCGTCCAATCAGGCACGGAGCTGGAGCGGAAAGGCTAGGGCTTCTGGGATGTGGCGGCGGTTTTGTCTCTTGCTGCAGCCGGAGTTCCAGGTTTGTCTTCGCTGTCCTCTGCTCCTAGAGGCCCAGCCTGTGTGAGACCTGCTGGTACTGGAGATCCACAGTTAAGACGCCAGGACCCCCTGGAAGCCTAGAAATGGTGAGAGTGCCGGGTCCGATATCCCAAGAGAGGGGAAGGGGCTGTGGCGGACTCAGGCCTCCCCGCAGTCAGCTTCGCAATCTGCGCCTCCAGTTCTCCTTGCCCAGCTCCGCCTCAGTCCCCTTCAGCCATAAGATGGCGGCTGCGCAGTGACTGTGCCCTGGCCTGGAGCCCTCTCTGGGCAGCTCTGCACCCACAGCTCTGGGTCTCTTCCAGATTTTCTCTTCTAGAGACCACCGGAGGGTTGCCAGGGGAGAATCCTGACTCAGCGTCCAGGTCATGAATGAGAAGAGCTTTGGTTTGGTTTATGGGGTTTTCAGTTTCTCATTTCTCCTGTTAAAAATTTATGGGAGTTATTGCGAAAATGTTTTTTATGACTGGGTGATTTCAAGCAGAATTCCAAGGCTTTGCTTTTAAAATGCTACCAAGAAAAACAATAGGGAAAATTTCTCCTGCATGTTAGCTGTAGAAAATGAATACATTTCCGGTCAGAAGCAGTAGCTCATGCCTGTAATCCTAGTACTTTGAGAAGCCAAGGCTGGTGGATCACCTGAGGTCAGGAGTTTGAGACCAGCTTGGGGAATGTGGCAAAATCCCGTCTCTACTGAAAATACAAAAATTGGCCAGGCGTGGTTTAGGGCATCTATAATCCCAGCTACTGGGGAGGCTGAGACAGGAGAATTGGGTGAACCCAGGTGGCAGAGGTTGCATTGAACCCAAGATCATGCCACTTTACTCCAGCCTGGGCGAAAAAGCGATACTCCGTCTCAAAAAAAAAATTTGTTTTCTTTTCCACAAGAAAATGTGGTAGATAATTGCTGAGTTATGTAGAGTCATAAAATATCACTTCATCTTTTTGCGGGGTAAATTTGTGACAGTAAATATCTCTGTTCTGTATCCTGTTGATTTGACTTCTGAGCTTCATGCTAAATTTTATGAGATAAAACTTCGTACCTCCTAGAAATGTTCCCATATGGCTAATTGTTTACTACATGATTTTTTTTTAAATTGGGTCTCTGTAGAGACTCAAAAATTGCCAATGCCGAGTATATTGCAAGTCGTCCTGGTCGGGTATTGGAAAAAGTTTTCAATTAGCCATAATTGAGTCTCGGATAAACCTCAATTTGCTACGATACTGCCACTGTGCAAAGCTTACTACATGATGTTTAATGAAAAAATACAAGACATATATTGTCTGAAAGGAATAGATACTTTTGCTTTTCTCATTGAGGTTTAAACTGTAAGCACCTTATAATTTTGTCCCTTTAGATGAACATTGAGTTTGAGTAATGTTGCTGAATTTTTCACACACTTAGTTTTGAAAACCAAGTTAAATAATTCTGACATGAAAATAGAAGCTTGAGCCTAGTACCTCCAAGCTCAGGCTAATATTGAACCTCCAAAAGAAGATTATTAACAACCCAATTAATTGTTTTCTGAAGAATTTCCCTTGCAGATGTCCCAGCCAGCTCATCCCAGCCATGGAAGAATCCTTTATAGTGCGAGAAGCTACAGAGCAGGTGAAACCCCAAGTCTACTAAAAATACAAAAATTAGCCTCGTGTGGTGGCAGGTGCCTGTAGTCCTAGCTACTCTGGCGGCTGAGGCAGGAGAATCACTTGAACCTGGGAGGTGGAGGTTGCAGTGAGCCAAGAACACGCCATTGCACTGTAGCTTGGGTGACACAGTGAGACTTCATTTCAAAATAAATAAATAAATAAATTCCAAAGGAGTATTGCAACAGAAGGAAATACCTACTATAAGATCTGTAAAAATTGCAAAGTTCAGGCAGACAAGGGCTTTCTTTTATAGGAAGGAACAAACAAGATTAGAAAGAAGGTGGATGGGAAATTTCAAATGGGGGGGTGAAAAAATAAGATTCTAGATTCATGTTTTACCCTGAAGTCAGCATGTCCTTAGGAAGGACATAACATGGGGTTATATTTTGGCTCAGATTGAGTGTAGCTGAATGTTCAGGAGCCTGTGGACAGGAGACAAACTTAAATGAAGTTTGATTAAAAATGTTTTATTTTGACCACTGAAGAAAAATTCAGCTTTTTTTAAAAATGAGAACAAGAAGAAAATGTGCAGAGTCTATGTCTGTCTATGTGATAGGTAAGAAAATGGAGCACTAACTAAGTCATAATGGAAAACATGTTTCTTTCCAGAAACTGTGGAAAACACAGAGGATCAAGAATTTTATTAATCACAGCTGTTTATCAGTATTATCTATGTGCTTCATCTTTCTCCATTTTTTAATTTGTGCTATACTTTTCATTTCTTTTCTTTCTTTTCTTCCTCCCCTCCCCACCCCTCCCCTCTTTTCTTTTACCCAGGCTGGAGTGCAGTGGTGCAATCTCAGCTCATTGCAAGCTCCACCCCCTGGTTCGAGCAATTCTCCTGCCTTAGCCTCCTGAGTAGCTGGGAATACAGGTGCACTCCACCACACCCAGCTAATCTTTGAATTTGTAGTAGAGACAGGGTTTCACTATGTTGGTCAGGATTGTCTTGAACTCCTGACCTCGTGATTCACCCACCTCAGCCTCCTAAAGTGCTGAGATTACAGGCATCAGCCACCCCGCCAGGCCACATTTCCTACATTTGACTTTTTCTGGGTTGTGTTTTTTTATAATGAGCTGATAAATGTAGCTACAGTGTTTTGCTGAGCTGTATGAGTAGCTCTATCAAATTATGAAACTTGAGGAAGGTTATGGGAGTTTACAGTTTTTAAACAGTAGCTCTGAAGCATGGTTAGGCCTATGAGGTTTGTGACCGAGATCTGCCATTAGGACAGTGTTACAAGACTGAGCCCTGAATCAAGGTCTGTGCTGACTCTGGATGGTGTCAGAATTCAAATTCAAATGTTAGTCAATGAGTTGGTGTTAAAGAATGGCTTGGTGTTCAGCAAACTCTGCAGATTTGGTACAAGAAAAAAAGATATCACAGAGGCCTGGCCTGGAATCAAACTCTGGTTGTCTGGGAATGGAAGGCTCTGCTCTCCTCTACACAGGCTGTCACATTGCCCATTGTCCTGTGATTCCAGGTCTCCTCCCGGGGTGAGAGAGGATAAAAACTTAGAGGAAAGAACTCTGATAGCAGACCCCTTTTTCCCACAACTGTCACCACAGGATTCCCACTCCCTCACAGGCATATCCACTAGATTTTAACGTGTCCACACCTCTCCCAGGACTAGGCACCACCCTGAGAAATTTCATAACAGCATTTTTTATTCTAGCGTTTCTTGGCAAAAACCTACAAAAGTATCTACAAGTCTCCTGGCATATCCCCACCCCCGACACTGAATCTGCAGCAGTAACCTGTTTTTCCTACCAACTGAGGGTTCTGGACCACCTGTTCTTAATCTCATCTGCCTGCATAAACGCAAACATACATCAGAGTATACCTCCACCTGAGCCACTATCTGTAGCACAAACAGTTCTTCCGCCTACATTGCACTGTTTCCCACTTACAGACTTTTATTTAACTTTATTTTTGGCTCAGGGGTACATGTAGATGTTTTATACAGCTGAAACTGTGTCATGGGAGTTTGGTGTGTAGATTACTTTGTCACTGAGGTACTGAGCATAGCATGAAATAGGTTCTTTTTCTGATGTTCTTTGTCCTCCCATTCTCCAGCCTCAACTAGGTCTCAGTGTCTGTTGTTCCCGTGTTCTTATAATTCAGCTTTTACTTAGAAATAACATGCATCTGGTTTTCTGCTGCTGCATTAGTTTTCTAAGAATGCTTTCCAGCTTCATCCATGTTGCTTCAAAGGACATGATCGTGTGTGTGTGTGTGTGTGTGTGTGTGTGTGTGTGTATTAATGACTACACAGTGTTCTATATTTATGTATCATATTTTATTTCTAGTAAACCTTTTATTTTATTTTTAAAGACAGGGTCTCACTTTTTTGCCCAGACTGGAGTGCGTTGGCATGATCTCAGCTCATTGCAGCTTCAACCTCCTGGGCTCAAGCAGCCCTCTTCTACTTTAGTCCCCCAAGTAGCTGGGACTACAGGCACATAGCAGCAGACCCGGCTAAATTTTTTTTTGTATTTTTTTGTAGAAATGGGGTCTTGCTATGTTGCCCTGGCTGATCTCAAACTTTTGAACCCAGGCAGTTTACAGCCTTGGCCTCCCAAAGTGCTGAGATTACAGATGTGAGCCACCATGTCTAACCCTATTATATTTTCTTTATCCAATATACAATTGATAAGCATTTAGGTTGATTCCATGTCTTTGCTCTTGTGAATAGTGCTGCAATGAAGATGAATATATCTTTATAATAGAATAATTTATATTTTACTGGGTATATGCCGAGTTATGAGGTTGCTGGGTCAAAGGTAATTCTGTTTTTAGTTCTAAGAGGAATTGTCACATTGCTTTTCACAATGGTTGAACTAATTTACACTCCCACCGGAAGTGTATAAGCATTCCCAGTTCTCTGTAACCTTGCAAGCATCTGTTGTCTTTTCACTTTCTAATATTAACCATTCTCACCAGTGTGCAATGACATTTCATTGTGGTTTTTCTTTGAATTTTTCTATTAGTGATGAGCATTTTTTATATGCTTGTTAGCCACATGTATTTTTTTCTTTTAAAAATGTCTTTTTCATGTTTTTTTGTCTACTTTTCATTGAAGTTTTTTTATTTTCTGTAAACTTACGTTTCTTATAAATCATGAGTATTGGACCTTTGTCAAAAGCATAGTTTGCAAATATTTTCTTTTATTCTGTGTCTTGTTTGTTTACTGTGTTGATGGTTTCCTTTGCTGTGAAGCTTTTTTAGCTTAATTAGGTTCCATTGTCAATTATTGTTTTTATTGCAATTGCTTTTGGCATTTTTATTTAAAAATTGCCTCTTTCTACATCTACAGTGGTATTTCCTAAGTTATCTCACGTTTTTTGTTTTGTTTTTTATAAATTGAAGTTTTACATTTAAATCTTTATCTCAAGTTGATATTTGTATATGGTTTAATGAAAGCGTTCAGCTTCAATCATATATATGGTGCTAACTAGTTATTCCAGCACCATTTATTAAATAGGGAATTCTTCCCAGATTCCTTCTTTGTCAAAGACCAAATGGTTGTAGGTATGTGGCATTATTTCTGGGCTCTCTATTCTGTTGCATTGGTCTATGAATGAGTTTGTTTTTGTACCAGAACTGTGTTGCTTTTTTTACTGTAGCCCTGCAGCATAGTTTGAATTCAGGTCATGTAATGACTTAAGCTTTGTTCTTTTTGCTTATGATTGCCTTGGCTATTTGGGCTCTTTTTTGGTTCCATATAAATTTTAAAATACATATATTTTTTGTTCTGTTAAGAAAAATTTTTGGTAGTTTGATAAAAATAGCATTAAATCTGTGATTTTTTTTGGCTGTATTACCATTTTAATAATATTGGTCTTTTCTATCCATGAGCATGAAATGGTTTTCCATTTGTTTGTTTTATCTCTGACTTTTTTAAGCAGAGTTTTGTCAGTCTTGTCATAAAGATCTATCACCTCCCTCATTAGCTGTATTCCTAGATATTTTATTCTCTTTGTAGTGATTGCGAATGGACTTTCATTTTTGATTTGGGTTTTGCCGTGCATGTTTTTGATTTACAGAGATGCTACTAATTTTTGTGCATTTATTTTGTATTCTGAAATTTTTCTGAAGTTTTTGTTAGTTTAGAAAGGGTTTCTGCCAAGATTATAGGATTTTTCAGATACAGCATTATGTCTTCTGCAAAAGAAATAAGTTTGACTTTCTCTCTTCCTGTTTGCATGTCATTTATTTTTTTATCTTGCCGAATTGCTCTGACCAAGACTTCCAATTTTATGTTGAATAGGAGTGTTGAAAGAAGGCATCTTTGTCTTGTGCCAGTTTTCAAAGAAAAATGATTCCAGGTTGTGTGTATTCAGTATGTTGGCTGTGGGTTTGTGATAGGTAATTCATTATTTTGAAGTATGCAGCTTCCATGCCTAGTTTGTTGAGGCTTTATAACATAAAAATGTTAAATGTTATTGGAAGTCTTTTCTGCATCTATTGACATAATTTTGTGTTTTCTGTCTTTAGTTCTGTTTATGTGATGAATCACGTTTATTCTTTTTTTTTTTTTTTTTTGAGAATCTCACACTGTTGTCCAGGCTAGAGTGCAATGGTGCAACATCAGCTCACTGCAAACTTTGCCTCCCGGGTTCAAGCAATTCTTTTGCCTCAGCTTCCCAAGCAGCTGGATTACAGGTGCCCGCTACTGTGACTGACTAATTTTTGAATTTTTAGTAGAGACATGATTTAGCCATGTTGGCCGGCTGGCGTTGAAGTCCAGACCTCAGATGATCTGCCTGCCTTGGCCTCTCAAAGTGCTGGGATTAGAGGCGTGAGCCATCGTGCCCCACCTCATGTATGTTGAATTAACTTTGCATCCCAGAAATAAACCCTACTTAATTATAGTCGGTTGACTTTTTGATGTCCTGCTCAATTTGGTTTGTCAATATTTTGTTGAGAATTTTTGCATCATTGTTCATCAAGAATATTGGTCTAAAGTTTTCTTGTTTTGTTTTATCTCTGTCAAGTTTTGGTATCAGAATCGTGCTGTTTTTAATTTTTTGAACGAGTTTTAGTAGAAATGGTACTAGCTCTCCTTTGTACATCTAGTAGAATTCAGCTGTGAATCTGTCTGGTTCTGGGCTATTTTGGTTGGTAGGCTACTGTATTACTAATTCAATTTTCGAGCTTGTTATTGACCTATTAAGGACTTTGATTTCCTTTTTATTCAGTCTTGAGAGAATATATTTGTTCAAGAATTTGTCCATTTCTTCTAGATTTTCAAGTTTGTATGCATAGAGGTGTTCATAGTAGATTTCAGTATATTTTTGTGGAGTCAGTGGTTGTGTCTCTTGTCATTTTTAATTGTGTTTATTTGGATCTTTTTTTTCTTCATTAATCTTGCTAGTGGTTTATTTTATTTTTTAAAATATTTTACTCCTGCAATTCTTGATCTGTAGAGTTTTTCATGCCAAAATCTTCTTCCGTTCAGAAATGATTTTGGTTATTTCTTGTCTTCTGCTAACTTAGGGGTTGATTTGCTCTTGCTTCTCTCAGTTTTTTATTTATGATGTCAGGTTGTTAAACTGAGGTCCCTTTTCTTTCCTTTTCCTTTTCCTTTCTTTTCTTTCTTTTTTCTTTTTTTTTTTTGAGTCTCACTCTGTCACCCAGGCTGGAGTGCAGTGCTGCGATCTTGGCTCACTGCAACCTCCACCTCCTGGGTCCCAGCGATTCTCCTGCCTCAGCCTCCCGAGTAGCTGGGATTATAGGTGCCCACCACTACCCCCAGCTAATGTTTTGTATTTTTAGTAGAGTTGGGGTTTCACCACATTGGCCTGGCTGGTCTCAAACTCCTGACATAAACTGAGGTTTTTTGAACTTTTTGATGTAAGCATTTAATGCTACAAATTTATCTTCTAACATGACCTTAGCTTGTTGCAAAAATTCTGGTATATTGTATCGTTGTTCTCATTTTTTTCAAAGAATTTCTTGGTTCCTGCCTTAATGTCGTTATTTACCCCAAAGTAATTCAAGTTTAGCTTGTTTAATTTCCATGTAATTGTATAATTCAAGTTTTTTTTTTTAATTGAATTACATTTTTATCAAGCTGTGGCTTCTGTGTGTGGTTCATATAAGTTTGGAATTTTTAAATTTGCTGAGGATTGTTTTGCTTTTGACCGTGTGATCAATTTTAGAGTATGTGCCACGTGTTGATGAGAAGACTGTATACTACGGTATTTTTAGATGGAGAGTTCTGTAGAAGTCTATTAGGCATATTTAGTCAAGTGTTGACTTTGAGTCTTAATATCTTTGTTAATTTTCTGCCTCAATAATGTTTCTACTAGTATCTGTGGGTGTTGTAGTCTCTATTATTGTGTCAGTATCTCATTCTCTTCATAGGTCTCTAACAACTTGGTTTATTTATATACACCCATCAATTTATTATAACACCTTTCTCTCTTCTGCTTTTTTTTTTTTTTTTTTTTTTTTTTACCATAAAAATTATTTCAATTAAAAAATTCAGATGTACAAGATTTCAATAAAATGTCCCTGGATGGGGTTGTTTTAGAAGAAAATGTAAATTAAAAATAATAGACTTTATTTACATATGTGAATATAGGGGAGAGTGTTTTGTTCATCTCTGTTTTATTAAAGTGTTTAGATTATATGTAGATTTTTTTCTCTGCTTTTTGGAAATATATTTAAATTATATTAACAGCTCAATAAACCTTTTGTCATTCTTTTTGACTCAGGATTATCTTTATTTGGGATTTAAAATTTGCTGCTTTGTTTTTGCTTTGGCAGAGGTTTATTTAAAGGTAGAATCAAATTTAGCAATACAGAATGATAAAGACTTAAAGATACAGATATAAGTTCCTTTGACAGAAATGTGATTATCCAAGGTAATTTTTGATAGGCTGAAGTACTTACAATGCAAATGCAAGAATAGTTCATTGTATAAACTGAACGGTGAAGTTTGTAGTATTTTTTTTTATTACTTTAGAGCAGTTAGCATAGTTACGTGTAGTGTTTTTAGACAACCTGCATTTATATAAACAGTATATTCTATCATAGTATGAATATTTGGCAACAACATTTACTTTTAATAAATTTCTTAGTTATTTTAATGTCATTACTCATACTTTTAAAATACAAAGTGTTTTAACTGTATTATAGTTATAATTCTTCAAAATATTACATACATTATGAATAGTACATTAAAATTATTAACACTTATTTATATCTAATATTAAAAAATTACTACCAAATTATTACAGTAGATATTAGTGTGACATGCATATTAATTTAATGGCGTCTCACTCTGTCTCCCAGGCTGAAGGGCAGTGGCATGATCTCAGCTCACTGCAACCTCTGCTTCTTGGGTTCAAGTAATTTTCCTGCCTCAGCCTCTAGAGTAGCTGTGATTACAGGCACCCACCACCATGCCTAGCTAATTTTTATGTTTTTAGTAGAGATGGGGTTTCACCATGTTGGCCAGGCTGATCTCAAACTCCTGACCTCAGGTGATCTTCCTCCCTCAGCCTCTGAAAGTCCTGGGATTACAGCCGTGAGCCACCACACCTGGTCTGGAATACTGCCATTATTACAGGACAAATAAAAGGCAGGTGATGTGGCCACTTAAAAACAATAAAAGCTTTTCAGTTAGCTATGTTGCAAGCTCTAATATATTCCACTATATAAACAGAGTCAGATTTTAATTATTCATCAGAAAGTGCTGGTGGAAGTGCATGCCTTGGAAACACTTAACTAATGCAAAGGTTGTTCTTTTCTTTTAAAAACTTACTGACAAGTTGCTCTGATAACCCAAATGTGAAGGAGAAAGCAGCTGCCTCACTGCACAGACGTTGATTTATTCAGATGTTTCAATGCCTTATAATACAATAAAACCACAAAAATTTTCTGAACAAAAGGTGCTGGTTGAAATTATGAGCTGCATTCCAACACAGATTCCCCATTCAGTGGCTAGAAGACAAGAGAGCAGCAGACTTGAAAGAGAAACCTTATGAAATTCTTCTGAGAATATGCCCCCTTTCTTAATAATGTTAATGTTTTTTGTTAAAAATCTCCAGGCTGGAGTTTAGTGGTGTGATCTCAAGTCACTGCAACTTCTGCCTCCCTGGTTCAAGTGATTCTCCTGTCTCAGCCTCCCGAGTAGCTGAGATTACAGGCACTTGTCACCAAGCCTGGTTAATTATTTTTGTATTTTTCTTAGAGATGGGGTGTCACCATGTTGGCCAGGCTGGCCTCAAACTGCTGACCTCCAGTGATCCACCCACTTCGGTCTCCTAAAGTGCCGGGATTACAGGTGTGAGTCACTGAGCCTGGCACATTAATGTTTTTAAGGCTGATAGTAGCTGTTTACTTTGAGTGGTTAGAGAGCAATTTTTTCGTAGAGATATACTTTTTGGCTGAATTGATCAATCTTATATCTAGTCTGACTTTTTTCTTAAGATGCTTTTAATTTTTTTTCTCTCAATATAATCTTTCTTAAAATGAGAGTTGTTTTTCTTTAATTTTTTTGAAAGAAAGAAAAAGAAAGAGCGAAAGAAAGAAAAAGAATGTAAGAGAGAAAGAAAGAGGAAGAGAAAGAGGGAGAGAGAACGGGATTCTTGTTCTATTGCCCAGGCTAGAATGCAGTCTAAAAATGGGTATTAAAAACCTCTTTTATGCCAATAATTGTGCTTAACTATGGAGACAGGAAG